>OY759264.1:22348074-22428074 GCA_963662155.1 Lamellibrachia columna
GCTATTTAATAATTCACTTGCTGTGGGTGAACTACCAAAGGAATGGAAACAGGGAAGGATCTCAGCCATATTTAAGAAGGGTAGTCGAAAAAGTCAGGAAATTATAGACCAGTCATGTATGGAACACTGTGTCAAATACCATATTGTCAATCATATCACGAGAAATAAATTACTCCGTACGCAACAGTTTGGTTTTATTAAAGGTAAATTTACAGTACTTCGACTGTTAAATGTTATGGACTCATGGACAAAAGCTTTAGATAGAGGGGAACCATAGACGCAATATATCTAGGCTTCATGAAAGCATTCGACACCGTCCCTCGTAAAAGATTGATACACAAACTTAAATCATATGGCATAGAATATTAAACACGAAGAAGGATCCAGGCGTTCTTGTCTGACCGTTTACAACAGGTCAGTGCAAATGGCATAAATTCTGAATGGACAAATGTAACAAGTGGAATTCCGCAAGGGAGTGTCTTAGGACTGATCCTATTTGTTTTATACATAAACGATCTTCCGGAGAATATAGTTTCAAATGTATATATGTTTGTGGATGATACAAAGGTGTTTAAAACGATTAATTGTCCAAATGACCAGCATACACTACAGAACGATTTAGATTATTTAACACCATGGTCAAGTAAATGGTTATTAAGGTTTCATCCAGATAAATGTAATTTAATGCACGTAGGGAAAACAATTGAGCAAGAGTATGCTTATAACCTGAAGATAGATAATACTGTCCATAAATTAGGAGAAATAGAAGAACAAAAAGACATTGTGGTTATTGTTGATTCAAACCTATAATTTTATAAATATTTTATGGCAGCTATTAGAAGGTCATTTACAACCCTAAATCATCATAATTTTGTGCCATTATATAAAGGTTTAATTAGAAGGCATTTAGATTATGCAATATCAATATGGTCCCCTTATAAACAGAAATACAAAGATGCCATCGAAAGTGTGCAGATACGTGCTACAAAGCAGCTTCCTGGTATGAAGGATATTCCTTGCGAGGAAAGACTTAAGAGAGATAAAACTTCCAACACTTGCATATAGACGAACTCGTGGTGATATGATTGAGGTATATAAACTGCTTCAAGGGAAATATGACAGTGGTGTATCTAACATTGTCAAGCTGCACAAAGACAGTGATACAAGGGAAGGAACTAGGGGTAATAGTTTGAAATTGTTTCTAGAACGTGCTCGTACAGATGTTAGAAAAGAAAGATTCTCAGTTAGAGTTTCCAGATAATGGAATGATCTACCGGAAGTGTAACTGCCCCAGGTGTCAACTCATTTAAAAACCATCTATATAGACATTGGAGTATTGAGGAATTTATCTACAACTACAAAGCCGCCTTGCCAGGAAGTCGTAGAGTATTCCAAGGGAAAGTTGAGGATTTGACCACCGAGGCCACCGCCTAAGTCAGGAAGAACCTAAGTAAGTAAACCTAAGTAAGTAAGTAAAACAGATTCAAATGTGTAATTGAAATGTCATATTTTATTCAGATCACGCTCGGCCACACGGACAGTTTGGCGTTTGGGGGCAAAATCCAGATGGCGACTCTCACGATGGCAGTTTTTAGCACGTCATACAACTTCGTTGTGTACATGAAGTACAACGTGACATTTCGCAATGAATTCTTACGGCTGCTGCGATTCAGAAGAACCGGAATTACCCCTATCGATGTCATCCAGTAACAGTGTAAAAATAATAGATAACGTTTGTCATTATGGATGACGTTTGTGCACATTTCTGGCAAAACCAACAGTGACATGCCGGGTGTACTGTACACATTGTACCGCTATATTATGCTATCTAATCCCACGTCTGTGTACACCAAAATGGCGATGTTAATACCACTGGAATGGGCTAGTGCAGCAATGTCCAGAACAGTAAATATTGCATCACGATATATGAATCACCTCCTCCACCGTGCCTCCTGAATGGGAGACAGGTTACACATGCAAACGTATTACGTGAACTTTTGACCCTTTTTAAATAATGGTACGTTGTTTGCTTCTTTCCATTCAAAAGGAACAACTCCCTCTTTTAATGACAAGTTGAACTCTGTTGCAAGTGGTATACTAATTTGTTCTACTGTTTCCATTAGTAGTTTTGGAGGAATTCCACCCACTCCAAGTGATTTGTCATCCTTCATTGCCTTTATTTTTTAGCTACCATTTCTGGAGTTACAATTAACTGCCCTAAATAATCAGATTTAGCCAGCAGAAATTTAGCATCTGGAACTGGTAGTGAACTAATATACTGAAGTAACCATTTAGGTCTTCCACCATTAAAAAACCTTGTGATATTATATTTCCCACTGTGTCTTCTGGATGTCCGACCCAATGCCACACATTTTCTTTACTCCTGACACATGCATAACAACTCTTGCAGTCATTTTTTATGTTACATACTAGTTTTTGCTCGTAGCTTCATTTAGATTGTCTAATTTCAGTCGTAGCTGCATTAAGTGCCTCTTTGTAATTTGCATAGTCTTCATCCTTTCTGGTACGCCTATAATCCCACCACATAGTTTGCTTGAACATTATTTTCTAATAGCTTCTTTTCACAAGTGTTTCTTTATAGTTTCTTTCTAGGGAACAAATTGAACAATGATACTCTCAATTTCATATTTAAAATGTAAACATTCAATTGTGGTCCTATGCCTCAGCATGCTATTTCAATCTAGCTTGCTAAGTATTTTAATGTTGAATTTCCTGAAACTATTTTGTACCAAACAGCTTCTTCGCAATCTGCTTCCTTATCTAAAAAAATATTTCATCAGCCTGAATAGATTCTTTAACATATAAAATAACTCCCCCTCCCCTTCTTCCTATTCGATCTCTCCTAAACATTGCGTATCCTTTCAGTCCTAATTCAGCATCTGCTATGTTTATGTTGGACCATGATTCAATTATACCAATTATGTGAGGGTCATAATGTTTAATTATTTTTTTTATTTACTATGCTCTTTGCATTTAAACACATGCATTTATAACCAGCTTCAGGGAGGCTTATATCACGTGACATTATGCCTCGTGACAATACGCCATGTGACATTATGCCAGATGACATTACGCCATGTGGCATTATGCCACGACATTACACCACATGATATTACGTCACATGACATTATGCCACATGACATTATGCTACATGATATTATGTCATGTGACATTACATCATGTGACATTACGCTACGTAACATTGCACCACATTGCATTGCACCATGTAACATGACATCATGTAACATTACAGCATACAACTTTATACCATGTGTAGGATGAAAATTTACATTGAAATCTTGATAGTTTAGTTTAGATTGGAATGTTCATTAATTACTGTGAAGTAAGGTGAACCATTTTGTGTTGTGAAATGTGAAAAACTGGCAGGTACTTTGAATTTGCAATATTAGTATAAGTATATATAGGGCATATTGCAATATTTAATTTAATAAAGCAAAGCAAAAACTAAAAACATCCTAATACTGCAATATTTTGAAAAAATACTATGAGTTCCACTTAATAAAATCCCAGTGCAATTTGATTCTATAAAACAACTGAATCACTTAAGCAACTTTAATTTTAATACAGCGAAAATAGGGAATTATTCCGTTTTAACCAATATATTTGATTCAACTATAAATGGCTGATCCTGTTATCCATGATTTTGTTAAATGCAATACTCTGTATTTCAAAAGTACTGCGAGTATATGGAAAACCTTTGACTTGAAAGTATGGCTAATACTCGTATTATTGCATTGCAAACTAAAACACTATTGCTAATTCTCTGCAATACTCAAAACTGAGTATTGATTGATCCCAGGAATTAGCACAGTTGGCAGATTTCCAGGTGCTTCAGGTGAGAATACAGAACACTGACTGAAGTAATAGTTACATTACATGCAATGTACCTAAGTGGGGGGTCTGGTCACCTCGATGTCCCCACAGTCAGGGTTCAGGGCTTCAGTTACAACTGCAACATTCACAACAAGAGATAATCAATGCATAGCTCTATTCACAGTGTTCTGTCATAACATTAACAAAAACAGCTGGTCAAGTAATAAACTGTTTTGTCTCACTTATTTCAGGACAATCTACAATCATGATCAAGTAACAGTTTCTTAATCATTGAATTTTAGGCCCTTCCTCGTGAACCGACGGGATGTTTTACAATTAACAAATTGGGCCATGGAAAAATGTCATCGAATCTGTTCAGATAAGCGTATACCAAATTTTTTTTATCTAGACAATAACGCTACGGCTTAACACTAGTGTTGTTATTTGGTGACTAGTGTAAAACAACTGAAAAGTGGTGCCAACTGTTTAACACCGGATGGCAACACATTTCAGTTGTTCCACACTAGTCAGATTATAAGAATTATGGATCCTGCTGATTAAAAACGGGGGTGTACGCTAATTAGGGCATGTACGCTGAAAAGGTTGAATATCGTCATTTTCATCAATTGATACGATGCAATTCAAAACAACTTTAAACTTGCATTATATTGAAACAACTGTCACACTGAAAAGTTAAGTAATATGACATAATTTTAATAATGACACTGATTGGCTATTGGCATTTCAATGCAACGTCTACTAGCACATAAAACTGAGAGTTCACGAAGGCGAGTGAGAGCCCGATAAGCGAGACTACTGGGAAGTTGATTGTCTGTATTTTATGTAGGCCGACCATTAATGAAGCAGCAAATAGCAAGAGAGCAAGTGGGTCAAGGTTTAGACTAAACAGGTTTATATCAAATAGATATTCCACAGGGTAGATACAAGAGCTCACCCTTGTGCACCAGGATATCTAGGCCCAAATTTAGGGAGTATTCTAGAGTGTAATAAAGTAGAAACAAGACTGACAAGCCTGGAAGATTGGGTGAGAGGCCTTCATTCAGCAGTGGAATGAAATAAGTTTAGAAGAGTAAATATCCTTTATGAAGAACAAACCTGAGTAAGTATTGGCAATCCATCTGATAATCACCTATTTTGTGTGACTTAAATACAAAATAAACCAGTTTTGCTGTATGAATTACAACAAATTAATTCTGCATATATATATATATATATAAATATATATATATATATATATATATATATATATATATATATATATATATATATATATATATATATATATATATATATATATATAACACTGCCAGATGTGACTTAAATACAAAATAAATATTTGTTGCATAAATAAAAAAAATATTTAGCATACTGTTAGCATAGCATACAACTGCCAGATGTGACTTAAATACAAAATAAATGTTTTGCTGCATAAATAAAAATGTATTTGGCATAACAATGCCACATGTGACTTAAATACAAAATAAATATGTTTTGTTGCATGAATTGCAATAGATTAATTGATTCATTAACTTACATTTCTCGTGAGTGAATATAACAAGAGCCGAGTCTTGCCCCTCTGGGGTGACACAGCTTCCACTACTTTCTCACCAGGACTTGTTTCCAAGCATTGGTATTGTTCTCTCAAATCATTCTCGTCAGGTCTGCCAATGCTTCCGAGGAGGATGGTGTGGCTTTCTACATCACTAGAAATCATTTGTATGTGACTGCAAAAGAAATTAAATTTTCATTAGATCATGATGACTTGACAGAAACAAGCCTGCCAAATATATACACATCAACAGTAAAATGCAAGTGATTTTGGCAGAAAAAAAACTTAAATTTAAAATGCCCATAATGAAAACTAGTTCAATTTGCAAATATAAATGTGGTGCCACATGCCAAAAACCAGACAATTTGTGCCAAAATTCAAAATTAGGTTTATTTATAATCATTATTCATAAGATTAATGTTATAACTTGAAAACAAGCCATCAATTAAGTTAATATCTGTAACGTGGTGTTTTGAGATGGTCACCACATGAATTGCCGCTTTGGATAAAAATGGTTTTGAAAATTAGCAACAGAAAATGTATTGTGCATATTGGAACAGCATAGCAACAATACTTTGTTTATTTTATTAATATTTCAAAAAATTGTAGCATATTAAAAAATCACTCATCCAAATATTGAGCTACTAGTACGAGTTGAATATTTACTGAGTCATATGCTTACAAAAAGGAAAGCTTATCAACTAAGAACAGTTTTTTGTTGGTTCATAATTCAATGTGAAACCAAAAACAAGTTATCAGTTGTTCATAATTCAATGCATAACCAAAACCGTGTTCCCATAGGTGCATAATTCAACGAGAAGCAAAAACAAATTTTGTAATTCCTAAATTCCATGCTGAGGCTGTCGTTGTGAAATTCTGGTCCAGGATAGGTGTCGGGGAAAAAACATTCAATTTTGTCACGCTGTTTCTGTGTACCAATGATGTGAAATCCTGTTTTATCTGTATTTAGCTTTAATTTACTATCATTCATCCAGTGGAAGATGTCCTGGAGACAATCCCTGAGCTGGTTAAGGGAATGATTAGTGTCAGGTGTAGCCGAAGATAATATATGTAGATCTGTGTATCATCTGCATAAAGGCGGTGATCCAAGCTGACGTTGGATAACTGAGCTTAATGGAGTAGTGTAGAGAATGAGCAGATATGGTCAAAGAACAGAACCCTGAGGAACACCACATGAAGTAGGATGTCATGTTGAAAGGCAGTCAGCTACTTTAACGCTTCGCTGACCATCAGTTAAATATGATGAAAACCAGCTCAGTGCTGTGCAAGATACATGATACCACAAAGACAAGCATTTGATAAGAATGGTATGATTGATGGTATCAAACCCTGCAGATAGGTCTAGCAGGGTAAGGGTTGTTACTTTCCGTTTGTCCATATTTAGGCTAACGTCATTATGCACTTTAAGAGAGCAGTCTCTGTAGAGTGAAACTGTTTGTATGCTGATTGTGATACATTAAATAAACCATTTAACCTGATGTGAGACATTAGGTGGCTTGCAGCAACTCTTTCAAGTATTTTTAAATTAAGCTAAGGTTAGAAATAGATCTACAACTGTTTAGGTCAACCTTAGGCATAGATGTCTCAGAAGTGGGCTTGTTTGAGATCATCTGGAAACATGCCTGAGCACAGTGATGCGTTTATTATATTTGTTATTGGTTTAATCAGTTTATCAAGACATGCTTTCAGTAGTGTTGTAGGTAATGGATCGAGATCACGACTTGTTTGGAGAGGACATGATTATTTTCCTCACTTCATCAACAGTAGCAGGTGTGAAAGCAGCTGGTGGAGAATTCATTTGCGGCAGATCCACGTTTACATGATTTGAAGCATAATCTGAAAATGTAAAACGTATAAGACTGACTTTGTCCCTGAAATGACCAGAGAAAGAATCACAGACTTTAATGAAACATTTTTATTTTTTAAGTATAAATGGTGCAGGCAGTCTATGTAGAAGTTTCTTTATGCAATTCCAAAGTTGACATGGATTTTTAAAGTTATTTGAAATGATACTAGTATAATAATCCGAATTAGCTTTACCCATTTGCCTGTTGCAATAGTGACACTGTCTGGAATAGCATGACATGTCCAAAGGTGAGCGTAAGTTTTGCCATAAACACTTGAGATAACGTCAGTGCCTCTTTGACTGCAGAATTTCAGGAATCATCCAAGGACATGGTGCTGTTTGTGATACTGATTTGGAGGTTACGGGTGCATGTTTGTTTAGTAGTCTCAAGGACATGATGGTATTGTGTACACGTGCCAAACAGATCTCCTATCGGGTTTCTGACAAGGTCTGATTTAAGAATATCACCAATAAAGGCAGCAATGTCAATCTTATGAATGGGTCTGTAAAATATCCTGCATTTTGATAATAGCGGTATTCTAGATAGTTTGACATCTACAAGGACAGTGTTGTGATCTGCTAATCCATCCACAACTGTAAGTGCCTGGATAGTGTCACAGGTTGATCGAGTTATTAAGAAGTCGAGCCAGTGGCCATGCGATGTGTGTTGCAAAAGTGACATGTTTTAAATCAAATGACGTCAAAATGTCACCAAAGGAAGAGGTTACTGCTGATAATGTATCCAAATGAAGATTAAAATCACCAAAGATGTACATTTCCGAGTGCAAGGTTACCAAATTTTTCAGCAATTCCTGAAATCCTTCAAATAATTTAGCTGGCTGTCTTGGAGGGCGATAAAGACAGATAAAATGTGCTGAGAAAGAAGAATCTGAGATTTAAATACAAATGGACTCAAAACTTTAATATTCACGGATAGGACGTATATTAACTGTGAAACGTTCTAACAGCAAAAAGCCGACACCCCCACCTCTTCCAACTGAACGTGGTCGATGGTGGAAAGTGTTTCCCAAAGGATAATTGTCAGTCAATCCTTTTAGAAAGTAGCAAATCACTGAGTGAAGCAGTATTACCTGAACTGATCGGATGTTTGTTGTTGCAAAACTATTATGACTTGAGGCAGGCCCAGGATTGAGACAAACATCCCCAGCTAGCAGAAGCATTATGGCAAGTTTAAAAGTTGGCTTTGAAAGAGGGATTGGCAACAATTTGCGGTTAAAACAAAGATTGAAGCATGGCAAACTGTGTAAAAAGGAAAGTGAATGGTGTACTCTGGTACGTTGGGGAAATACTGAGACAACCCTCGATTGTTGTGAAGTAAGTGGTTTGCATAGTGGTTTGCAAACATTTCATAACAACTCAGTCAACACATCTACCCAAAGGGTACAACACAAGTCGGCACACAGTGTAACTAACTGCTAATATGTTTCTTGTAGCTATCCGATTAAGTCAAATTAAAGTCTGCTGGTGAGTAAAATATCAATGCATGTGACCAGACTTTATTATTTGTGCACTTACAAATGGCTTAACAATGCACAGGGAAGTAGATTATTTACATCACTTCGCACATTATTGATAAGTTAATTAAAAAAGCTTAACTGTCGAAACGGGACTAGTTGAGCCACCGAAGGCGCAAGAGAGGGTGGGTCGAGCAGCAGTTAAAGTATGAAGATGAGCGTTCTTTACCCAAACAATACATTAAGGAATTAATTTTTCCCAGCAAATTGGGACATCCGATAGCTACAAGAAAAATAATGCAGTTAGTTATACTAGTTGTGATTGGCCTATATAGGCTATAAGTCTATTAATTAGGTGTGCCAACTTAATAATTAAGTGTGTAGACTTGTCAGATACGTGTTGTACCCAATGGGTTGGCTGAGTTATTATGAAATGTTAGCACAAGGCCTACATAAATTATACAAATAAAAGCATTTACCCAACTGACGCTACACTCTCTGTTGCTCAACTTATCCCACTGTGTCTGTGGCCCAAATTACCCCACTGTGTCTGTGACCCAACTTAACCCACTGTGCCTGTGGCCCAACATACCCCACTGTGTCTGTGGCCCAACTTACCCCACTTGGTATGTGGCCCACACCGTACAAATGTTGAACCAGCTTACCAACCCTCTTTAAATCAGCTACATATAGTTACAGGGTTCAAATTAGGACGTGTCTTTGCACCATTGACGCAATAGTTTAAAAACTGGTGCAACCAAATTGCTCGAGTGCGCCCGAAGGGCGCGCGTAAAATAGTTGACACGCCCTAACAAAATGTAATTCTACATTAATTGATGGGAATATCCCTCCAACTGTTCGACGGTTTTGGAGCTATCCTGTAATTGTGTGCAGAACAGCCAAGACTCCACAGCAAACAAAACACATCGTTATTCCAGCCGATGTATTTCCACCATTGTCGGCTGATTCCACGCCAATCCGCTAGGCACGAAATGATTCGCTAGGTGTGGTCACTGGAAAGTAGTCACGTCAAAAAGGTGCCAGCTGAAAATACGATGAAACAACGATCAAAAACTATAAAAAAAAAATGTATAACAATTTCTTAGCACTCAACTTATTAAATAATTGTTATAATATCAATCTCTTGGTTTCGTAATGTTTTAGTCAAAATGGTGTATTCTCTTTAGTATAGCAACGATTTCCCCAACCAGTATCAATTAATTTAGTTGCACTTTTAATTAGTTATATGTTATGCTTTTCAGCATGGATATAAAAATAATTAGCTCAATAATGTTACATTTAATTTCAGATGACATTTTATAACTCTTTACTCACAATGGTGAGAAACAACGATGGTGACAAAGATCTTGAATATAATTTGAATTAATTTATATTATTATTCAAGTGCCGTGTTGGGACTCATGCTGGTATATATGGCTTTGGATTGATACGATTTGCATGATTAAAGGCAACCAGAACCTGATATAATTCACACAGATGTCATGTGAAACCATCTATCCATGTTGCAAGACTAAGGAGCTTTTGTAAAATTGTTCATATATACAGTAGAACCCCTCTAAAGAGAGACTGAGAAAAAAAGGCTGTGATAGAGTGGCCTTTTTCGAAGGGTGGCTGTTTGGAGGGGTCCTACTTTTTCTGTAATTGATCTGTAACCAATCACTGGCATGCCGCACTATTGGTGCAATGTTGTCTAAAATGGCCCCTTTTTACAACCTTGAACCAAGATCCCACATTGAACCCTGTAGTTATATATGCATATATATTATCTTTATATACAATGATCTACTAATAATCATATGCCATTTCCACAAAAATCTGAAGAAACGTTTTGTGCAAGAAATCAATATAACAATTCACTAACGGTTACTTCATCGATTCAGTGTTAAACAATTATTAGAAAAGTTGTTTTGAGTGAAAAAACTTACGAATATTGAACGTCCAAACAATGTCGCGCGAGATGATGAAACCGGTTAAATTCAATATTTTTTCCATTTTACCACATTGTTCCAATTACTTTGACTTTGATAACAAGTCAAACATGTCATAACTTTTCACACACACGATAAAAACATACACATATTGGTCTGTGCGCATGTGCTGTGGGTGGTACATACAACTAAAAGACTAGAATATTCAATGCTACTGAAAGGGTTTTTAATTGATAATTTTATGTCTAGGATGTCAGATGAAAATTTTTAATAGGTTGGTTATGTGTATGGGATACTCTCGCTGTCTTGCCACATGCACATATAGTCAGTGCCCATACCCACACCATGGAATAAGTTTACGCTGCTGTGTTTTAAAGGCAGTTTAGGTGAGGAGATGCAGTGAAAGGGAGTCCCATTATAGCTTCCTGAAATGAATTGGGTTTTTTTATGTTGGTAATTTTTGGTGGAATCATATTCCATATGCGAATTGATCGGGGATAAAATGAAAAGACCATTGCAATGATACGACACCTGGGGACTACGTATTGTCCACGGCTTCGAGAGCAGGTTAGTAGGCCTGGAGGGGGGGGGGGGGTGATTTCAATAATGTTATTTAGAATTTTGTAGAAGATTGTGGCTTGTTTAATAATACGTCTTCGTTCAAGGGTTGACCATCCAAGGACAGTAATTAGATCTGCTGGATTTGTGTTCCGTCTGTAATCATTTTTAACAAATCTGTCAGTATAGTGTTTACTGTTTCAAGGCTTTTAACTTGTGAAATGGTGTGAGGATTCCATATGTGTGACGAGTACTCAAGTTTTGGCCGGATTAGCATGTTGTAGGCTGTTTGTTTAACTTCGGGTTTACATGGGCCAAGAGTTTGTTTAATCATGCCTAAAACTTTCAAAGATTTTGAAGTTATGTCAGTGACGTGATTTGTCCAGGTTAATTTGGAATCCAATTTTACTCCGAGATATGAGTGGCTGGATACAGTGGATAGTGGCTGGCCAAAAAGCGAGTACTTATGTGGGCTGGTTTTAATTTTGTTTGTTATTGGAAGGTGGACACATTTAGATACATTACATTCCATTTGGCATTTGTCTGACCATGTTTGGAGTTGGTTGAGGTCAGTTTGGAGAATTTTGTGGTCGGTTTTGGAAGAAATTTTACGATATATAATACTGTCATCTGCAAAAAGGCGTATGGAAGATTTGATGTTCCCATCTATGTCATTTATGTAGAGTAAGAAGAGGACAGGTCCTAGAACTGAACCCTGTGGGACACCAGATGTGACATCCGTGATGTCCGACAGGGCTCTGAGACTCTGTTTGCGGTTGGATAGAATTCTAAAGTGCAATGACAAACACCGATCCGTGACACGTTAAATACAATGCATACTAAAGTGATTTTTATCATCAACTGACTTTTTTTTTAGCTTTCCTCGTACCGTCCAAAATGTCGTTGACTTTTTGTGCATTTACTTTAGCATATACTCGGAAACTAACGACGCATTTTCAGGAAATACGCCCGCAAGTTTTCATCCGGGAACTCTAGCTAATCTACAGTCAATCTCAAAATTGTGGATTTCAAGAACGTGTCGGGAGACGTTACTGGAACATTTCAGCTGCTGAACACGATGCGTCCGCCTCAGATAGTGCTGATATAATACATATTGAAAACGTTAATTGCAAAGTAGTCACATTATAAAGGCTTTGCTTTTATATAAGCAGCTTTGTTGCCGATGTTACGACAACAAACTATTGCAATAAGACTCTGGGTTGTCACGTGCACGGTAATACCCTGGGAAATCCCCTAGTGATCACGCATTACTTTCAGTTTGCTTGGTTTCCATCCCTGGTGGACATGTTTGCAATTAAACAATATGTTTTGTATCATCTATCTTACGTCTATCTTCTTTGTTGTATGAATGGTTCTCAGAATGTGCTTTGTTAACCAACTCCTGTCTCGCACATTGGTCCGAGTGTTTGAAGTTTAAATTAGGCTACAAAATATATCAGCACTAAGCAAATTTATGTATTTTGCCACCTAGCGACATAATTCACAACAACTCGCCAAACTTTCCCGGAAATTACTAGTCTGTATAGGCCTAGATGTAATGAAAATGAGTCAACATCCAGTTTCGTGCGCAAAACTAACCGTCTAAGAAACTATGACGCCCGAATCATATGACAATGTGGCAGTCGAATAGCTGCATTCTGATTACAATAAACGAGAACATTGAGGCCGCAGTGGCAGCCCTAGCCTAGCCATCTTCTGCCATGTACTACTACTACTACTACTAGACGTATGCAAGACAACGAGGGTGACCCACTAACGAGAAGGGCCTGAGACGTACGAACAGAAATAACGACACCGACACTCTTAATCGTCCGTTTCAACAGTGAGCGAGGTTGGTACATATATCGACAGTTATTTTCTGCATATGTCGCATCTAATGGAGTACGAGTTACATACGGATCAACTAGATATGCCTAGCCTAGAGCGGAGGGGTATGGCATGTGGGTAAAAAGTTATCGAAATGTAAGGAGCTATCCATAAAGTACGTCACACTATTTTCTTTTACTTTTTGGACCTCACACCCTTCGCAACGCTGGTCTGTACACCTACTTGTTTACAGGATGATATAGATAAATTGGTTAAAAGGTCAGAAAAATGGCAAATGTTATTAAATTTTGGGAAGTATAAATGCATGCACATAGGACATGGAAACATGGACGAAGAATATAAAATGGGGGTGCTGTACTAGGTAGAACCACAAAAGAAAAGGACTTATAGGAGTGACATTTAGTGCTGACATGAAAGTTTCAGAGCAATGTACGTGGTATTGCTGCTTCAAAAGGAAATCAAATTCTACGGCTAATTAGGAGAACTATCACATATAAGGAGAAACAGATAATTTTACCTTTATACAAAGCAATAGTTAGACCGCATTTGCAATATTGTATACAAGCATGGAGGCCATATCGTAAGAAGGACATAGACAAGCAAGAAAGAATACAACGAAGAGCAACTAAAATTAATCCAGAATTTAGATACTTTAGTTACGAAAGTCGCTTACTAGGTCTAGGATGTGGTTTGACAACACTACAGACCAGGGTACTGTTTCATTAAAAATTGTATGAGCTCATCACCACGATTTCGCTCTTAAGAATCGATTTCGCTCTTTAAGTAGCTATGATCAAAACAGAGAATTGCATTTCACTAAGAATAAATCATAAAAACGCGCGTAGAAACGCTCTTTAAAACGCTCCTTACTTATGTCAGTTATGAAGAGGTTAGACCTTGCATTAAGCAAAACATATCCACCATAAACAGTAAAATTGGCCTAACTACGTATCACCTTGACTCCACTTTTACGTAGAGATCTAGTTTTTCGCAGTCAAATCAGTTTTCAAAATGTGAGCGATGAATAGTTCGTAAATTATGGCTTTTGTCTACAGCATCTATTTTACAGCATTGACGTTGAAAAGTCGTTGTGTGCGCTGTTTTACGGCATCACGAAGGCCAAGCTTTTTTTATTGAAAACTGTCAAAACTTCACTTGTCAAAACAACCCATCGCCGATGTGTCACAGAAATGGTGTCCTCTGTGACACGGCCTCTTCTTTTTTTAACTTACATTTTTGTTTTCACTCAGTGTCAGTGAGCAAACCAGTAAAAAATGTAGTTAAAAAATGTTCCATGTATCGCATTATCACCCACTTTTGGACAACTTTTCTATTTATTTTGACCAATTGTGCATACTGTGAAGCTTATGATGGAAATTATTATCATTAGCTTATAGTGGATGTTATGAGCATCTTAGTGAAATGCATTTTGAAAACGTTCTTAACAATCTATGTCTATGATGAATCCTGTGTTATGATGGATTTTCCTTATGAGCTTTTTGCCTTACTGAAACTCTCCCCAGGAGACTAAGAGGACACCAAATAGAAGTGTTAGTGAATGGTTATGATGACATTGATAGGAATATGTTCTTCAAACTTAAAGAAGACAGTAGAACAGGAGGACACCAAACAGCATTAGCTAAGGATTAGTGTGGGTTGGACATGAGAAAGTACTCATTCTCACAGATACATGAATGGAACAAATTGTCAAATGATTGTGTTAATGCTAGCATGCTAGTAGTGTGAATATGCTTAAAAATATAATTGACAAATATCTGATATGGGCGGGTTATACATAGATGAGAAAATTGTTGGACCCTCGATAAGCCTATGGCTTCCTTGTCCACTTGTCATCTGGAACTTGCTGTTTGGGATGGCAATCTTGTTAATAAAAAAAAAACTATGTTTGTTTTGAGAAAGACCCCCACCTATTATGCATACATCTATGTTTCACCAAGTTTGCAGAGTTTTCTCGCGCCATTACACATTTCACTGATGCATGGTAGAGTCTGCATTCCTTTTCTGTTCGAATATACACAACTGACATAGCAACCAATGCTGTCAGTCTGATATCGACAGCTAGATGCGCAAAAACGCTCATACGGTACATTCACTCTGGGCGTACAAAAATCCTCGTACATTTGTAGAACTGGTTCTATTCTGTACCGATCCTCCACATCATCAGTCCATGGGTGATTTTGCCAGATGTCCTTCGCATCTTGGCCGATCACTGACAACAACGTACTCACTCGTTTCTGCTGTGTCTTTTCGTCCAGATTTGTGGCCATTTCATATTCAATCCTGGCGCTTTTCCATTGACGCCAAGAATTCGCGGCAGTTACTGCATCGATGTGCAGCGGTAGTGGTGGTGGTGGTGGTGGTGCTGCTGTGCGTAGCCATAATACGATTCAGTGTATCTTACTTTACGGAGTCTAGCTGATCCATTATCAGCAATGTTGACGCAATCCTGCTGAGCTGGTAATTCAGCAATCCAGATTATGCAATCCACTCAACACGTAACGGTAGGTCACTTCCGACACCATGTAACTGTATTGCTTGCATTTATGTTAATAACATATACAAACAATACGTCAAGATTATAAGTTTATTGTGCTGCTCACTAGTTACACGTGTTTACTGATCTAAATCCTAGCGTAGACTGCTTTAACAAATGCAACGCCCATTACTCTATAATTATGCTAACGGGTGTAGAACACAGTAGAGAATTGCATTGGTGGCCATGTTAACGTTTTGTCTTACCATAACAAATTCTTAAACTTTTTCACAGCAACTGCCATCATCTCACTGACATGCTCACCAGCTTTTATCAAAATCACATACCTCCAGCTCCTTTAAAACGCCCCCACGTGCGATGCCCGTCAATATTTATAAAAAAAATAGCCATGTATTCATGCGCCCACGTGGCCCATAGCAGAAAAATTCCCATAAATCCCTCCGCCAGTTAAACTCTAAAAAAATGCACTGTTTCACAGCCAATATAGCTTCTACAAACAAACCTGTGAATATTCCTGCTCAAAGGCACTCATGTCACATAATATTAATTTATTAAGTTTCCATTTTACAATTTCATACGCCCTACATTCGTGAAACAATAAACAGGAAGGTCAACTGTGGTCTTACCACTAATGTCCCTCTGGGTATTGCACTAGAGTCCAAAGGTTGCAACTATGCAGCCAGTCTAAATATACCCTTCCAACTGGCATCAGCTGGGGTATCTCGTGACAGCGACGGCGGCGCGGCGGCAGCGCAAAACAAACAATTCGTCGCCACTCGTTCAGTGACATTGTTAACGTAATGTTTATTGGGAATTGTCAAAGCAATTCCAAGTAGGTTTGACAAACACGGGGAGTACATCACGCAAAACAAGTCCTAGCTATGAATTAAATCAGTGCAGTGATCGCAGAATATAGCCGTAAGCACACGAACGCCCATGAAAGACAGGCATTTCCCTCTGGTGGCATAAAATTGGGGTCCACGACCGACCGCTTCATATCCGAATCCGCGTAATAACGGTGAGTTTAGGTGAGGAGGTGTGGTGAAAGGGAGTCCCATTACAGCTTCCTGAAATGATTTGGGCTTTTTATGTTGGTAATTTTTGGTGGAATCATATTTCATATGCGAATTGATCGGGGATAAAATGAAAAGAATATTGCATTTATACGACACCTGGGGGCTACGTATAGTCAACGGGTTCCAGAGCGGGTTAGTAGGCCTGGGGGGGGGGGTGATCTCAATAATGTTATTTAGAATTTTGTAGAAGGTTGTGGCTTGTTTAATAATACGTCTTCGTTCAAGGGTTGACCATCCAAGGGCAGTAATTAGATCTGCTGGATTTGTGTTCCGTCTGTAATCATTTTTAACAAATCTGGCAGTAAAGTGTTTACTCTTTCAAGGCTTTTAACTTGTGAAATGGTGTGGTGATTCCATATGGGTGACGAGTACTCAAGTTTCGGCCAGATTAGCATGTTGTAGGCTGTTTGTTTAACGTCGGGTTTACATGGGCCAAGAGTTTCTTCGTTTAATCATGCCTAAAACTTTCGAAGATTTTGAAGTTATGTCAGTGACGTGATTTGTCCAGGTTAATTTGGAATCCAATTTTACTCCGAAATATGAGTGGCTGGATATAGTGGATATAGTGGCTGGACAAAAAGCGAGTACTTATATGTGGGCTGGGTTTAATTTTGTTTGTTATTGGAATGTGGACACATTTAGATACATTAAATTCTATTTGCCATTTGTCTGACCATGTTTGGAGTTGGTTGAGGTCAGTTTGGAGAATTTCGTGGTCGGTTTTGGAAGAAATTTTACGATATATAATACTGTCATCTGCAAAAAGGCGTATGGAAGATTTGATGTTCCCATATATGTCATTTATGTAGAATATAAAGAGGACAGGTCCGAGAACTGAACCCTGTTGGACACCATGCAGATGTGACATCTGTGATGTCCGACAGGGCTCTGAGACTCTCTGTTTGCGGTTGGATAGAAAGTGCAATTATAAACACCGATCCGTGACACGTTAAATACAATGCATACTAAAGTGATTTTGTATCAACTGACTTAGCTTTCCTTGTACCGTCCAAAATGTCGTTAGCTTTTTGCGCCTTTACTTTAGAATATACTCGGAAACTAACGACGCATTTTCAGGAAATACGCCTTCAAGTTTTCATCCAGAAATTCGTAGCTATCCTACAGACAATCTCAAAAGTGTGGATTTCGAGATCGTGTCGGGAGACGTTACTGCAATATTTCAGCTGCTGAACACGATGCATCCGCCTCAGATAGTGCTGATATAATGCATACTAAAAAACGCTAATTGCAAAGTAGTCACATTGTAAAGGCTTTGCTTTTCTATGAGCAGCTTTAAACTTTAACCGATGTTACGGCAACAAACTATTGCAATAAGACTCCGGGTTGTCACGTGCGCGGTAATACCCTGGGAAATCCCCTAGTGATCATGCATTACTTATAGTTTGCTTGGTTTCCATCCCTGGTGGACATGTTTGCAACTAAACATTATGTTTTGCATCATCTATCTTACGTCTATCTTCTTGGTTGTATGAATGGTTCTCAGAATGTGCTTTGTTAACCAACTCCTGTCTCGCACATTGGTCCGAGTGTTTTAAGTTTAAATTAGGCTAAAAAATATATCAGCACTAAGCACCTTTATGTATTTCGCCACCTAGCGACATAATTCACAACTCGCAAAACTTTCCCGGAAACTATACTAGTCTGTATATAGGTCTAGATGTAATGAAAGTGAGTCAACATCCAGTTTCGTGCGCAAAACTAACCGTCTAAGAAACTAGGACGCCCGAATCATATGACATTGTGGCAGTTGAATAGGAGCCTTCTGATTACAATAAACGAGAACATCCGCTTGGTGTCCCTAGATCTCTACGTAAAAGTGGAGTCAAGATGATACGTAGTTAGGTCAGTTTGATTGTTCATGGTGGATATGTTTTGCTTAATGCACGGTCTAACCTCTTCATAACTGACATAAGTAAGGAGCGTTTTAAAGTGCGTGTTTTTATTATTTATTCTTAGTGAAATGCAATTTTCTGTTTTAATCATAATTACTTAAAGAGCGAAATCTATTCTTAAGAGCGAAATCGTGATGATGAGCTCATAAAAATTTTAATGAAACACTACCATGGTATGTAGTGTTGTCAAACTACATCCTAGACCTAGTAAGCGACTTTCATAACTAAATTCTGGATTAGTTTTAGTTGCTCTTCGTTGTATTCTTTCTAGCTTGTCTATGTCCTTCTTACGATATGGCCTCGATGCTTGTATAACATATTCCAAATGCGGTCTAACTATTGCTTTGTACAAGGGTAAAGCCTATAAGGGTAACATTAGCTGTTTCTCCTTATATGTGATAGTTCTCCTAATTAGCCGTAGAATTTGATTTCCTTTTGAAGCAGCAATACCACAATGCTCTGAAACTTTCATGTCAACACTAAATGTTACTCCTAAGTCCTTTTATTATGTGATTCTACCTAGTACAGCACCCCCCATTTTATATTCTTCGTCCATGTTTCCATGTCCTATGTGTATGCATTTATACTTCCCAAAATTTAATAACATTTGCCATTTTTCTGACCTTTTAACCAATTTATCTATATCGTCCTGTAAACTTTGTTTACATACCAGCGTTGCGAAGGGTGTGGGGTAAAAAAAGTATAAAAAAAACCAGTGTGACGTACTTTATGGATAGCCCTTACATTTCAATAACTTTTCACCCCTTTCTTGGTAAGGTCCTCCAAAACCGGATACAGATGAGCCCATATGGAAGCTGGAGTGTGTCTAGTCCTCACTCAGTGTGCAGTAGCATGTGGTATAGGTGTTTCCAGTAGCATCAACCAACGTTGCATGACATGTGTGTATGGTTACCTGCCTTCTGCTACCTCCAAAGTGCATGGCCTGGATCTCGGTTGCTGATTTGCAAGCATAGTTCTCGCTGAAATCTACTTGCAGGACTCACTCGTTGTTTGTCATTTACTTCTTAATGTTTTTTACTGCACTGTATTGGTGCATGATCCTGTACTCATGTGGCATGAGTTTGAGTAACTCATGTTCAAAGTTCTTGCATAAGTTACCTAGGGTGTCAGACTTCATCACCTTGGTTACCATATTCACCTTTATCTCGCCTTTGGTTGTTGTGTGAATGTCTATGCTGTTTGACCAGTCAAAGTAGCTGACATTTTCTGCAGACAATTTCTTCGTTGTATCTTTACAGATGTTATCAAGACAGCCTTTGCAGGTTGAAGATGTTCTGTACATGCACTTTTCTTCTTTGGTGGAGCACACCATTGAAGAAATTAGAGTGGTTGGACTGGCTGAGTTCAGTACTCCTAATGCATGAAGCTTTGTGGCTTTCAATTCAACATTGCAGTGCAGTTTGCATTTCACAGTATCCCTTCGACGTACAGAAGCAAGAACAACATAAAATGGCCGAAGACGGGTGAAAGACGTATAGGAAATTGTTGCAGATGGGTTTTCTAATTTGAACTTTGCGTACAGGTTCAGCATTGTGTCACATAGGTATCTCCTCTGTCGTTTCTCCTTGTAGACGGTAATGGTTTCCCTCTTGCCAGCAGTTAGGGTACTGTTATTATCTTCAAGAAAGAATTCCTTCACTAGACTGGATGTGTTCCCCAGGCTGCTCTTCGTTTTTCGGTTACACTGCAGCAAAATATCTTGACCAAGAACGTCGCTTTGCAGACTTTAGTTGCTTCTGAGACATTGAGAGATCATTTCTCGCTTTATTCAGTAGGCGGTATTTCATAAGTATTGGACCAACCACCATTTTGTGAATTGCTCTCTTTTCCTTGTGCCTTCTGGAACATTCCTGGAGCTTTTGTCTTAATTCATGACCAAGGGCAAACCTGAAAGTTAGCTCTTTCCGGATCTCATCGACATTCCCAGAATTCAGAAGTATCTGAGCTTTTGTTGCTGGTAAATATGTATGTGTAGGGCTAATGCTAACGTTTGAGCTGTTTTTTCTTCTTCAAGTCTCTCTATGTTCCTTGTCAGTGACTGTACTTTGTTCTGAAGACTTTGCACAAGTTTCTTCTGTTTTGCAATTGTTCTGTATGCTCTCTTTCATCACTCTCTTCCTTCCAGCTTGTTTTTTTTTATGTGACTGAAGTGTTTCCATGGAAGTAGATGGCTCACGAATGGCAGGAACAGCGGGAACGTCTGGACTTCGTGGAGGGGTAAAATGACATGTTTCGTCAAGTCTTTTTCCATTCTGTCTCTGTTGTTTTTTCTCATTTCTCCATTTTCTCCGAAAACTTCTTTGGTCTCGTGTAGGAAGATTGCCTATATTAACTGTCTTTCCAGCTGCTTTTCTTCTTTTGTATCTTTCTTTCTCTTTTCTAAGACATTCCTTGTGAGCCTCGTGATTTTCTTTCATTTTCACAAGGCATTTTCACATTGCTTCAGCCTTAGACTGTTTTGGCAGCATTTTGACACCTGTAAAGAATAAATAAAATACTACATTATATGCAAATAAAAGAGAAATGTATGGCAATTCAAAACAAAAGGTATGCAAATGTGACCAAATTGCTAGAAAAAATAGTGAAATATATGTGCAAAGGAATTTAATGTTTTATACATGTATACAATATTTGTATTCGTACATATTAAAAAAAAAATCAGCAGTCACTTGAGAACTGGTCGAACGGGCATTTAATACTAAACTGTCATGTAGCAAGAAACAAAAATAATATGTTTTAAATTGTCATAAATAATATAAAATTAACCTGTACTGTTGAAAATCATCTTAAGATCATTTTATTAACCAATGTTTATGTGTTAACTAATAGCAAAATGAAAGGTACTGGTAGATTGTCCATACCGGTCTTTACCGTTAGCATGATTTCGTAACGGTAATGACAAATTACATTAAAGGGGGGGTGAAGCACTCGAACAACCATAGCCCAAACATAATAACATACCATTTACAGTATATATCACCCTTATATGATGGGCGCAACGCCACGGTAATTTTGTAATATCCTTTTTAACTTTGCCATTATCTTCGCTGGGCGGCGCCATATTGCTCTGCGGGGGGTTCAGCGGCAGAGTGGTTTGAGTACGAGCTCCTGGCACCGCGTTCACACAGTAAAAACCTCTCGGAAAAACGGCCGAAATGCATGGAAAATCGAATAAAAAGAAAACTGGTGTGCACTGGATGGATCCTGGATATATCAACTAGTACTACAAATGCAAGGAAAAAACTTTTGATCGACTTCCGAGGAAGAATTTGCAGCGGAAAAGGTGGTTGCAAATGCGGAAATTGCCGTGTCCGCCAGCCGCAGGCTCTGCCTCTGCGAGTAACCACTTTTCCGATGCAGATTACAAGACAAAAGACTATGTGATGAGCATGGACAGACGGTGAGCATCAATATGTCATTCTTGGTCAAAGACACCGTTCCATCTTAGATCTTTTTTTTCGCATATGACCATGCATCTACAGACTATTCTGCGACAAGGAAACGTCAGATATCAGAGGGCAGAACGATGCGTAGGAAGCGACGAGCCGAAACCAGGTTAGTAAATTGGATTACCGTTACCATTGTGACTTATCACTACGATTACAATATAGTTCCACCCCAATAAGCACAGCTGTGCTTCAACGTCAGCATATATATGACCCACAGTAAATCGAAATGTATGAATACAATAAAGTGCGAGTAAGTGTTAATAGTTTGATATAATTTCGAGTGTTTTCCAATCCGCCGATTTATTTTCGACGTGATCAGACGTACTGTACCGTCAATACGTGGCCGTACTCAAAACAATAACAATAACTCAGTAAGTGCTACAGGATATACTGCAGCCTTATAACATGGGCCATGGCGTATGTACTAGGCAAAATTATTCAAGAAAATAATTTGATATTATTTATTGACAGTCATAATAAGTCTCATACTCCTGTGTTCTAAATGCCTAGAGAGCAAGCAGCAAGCGTAAGGCTAAGCCTGGGGGGGGTTAGATGCATGGGAGAAACACGACCAAAATACAGTATAGACTATAGTGCAACAGAAGCCTACTGTTGCTGTTTACATTTCAAATTCTTTATGGAAATATTTAAAATATACAAATACTTTCATTGTGATTAAGTGCAAATGCAGTTACAAAAACTTTTTAAAAGTATTTAAATATTTAAGTAAAATGCATTTCACCCATGCAATGTCTAGCTGGAAAGGAAACTAACTAAGGCATCGTCATCTACCCAGTTGAACACTGTCAGATTACATGTCTGCTTTCTATAATGACACTTTACAATTTCTGTCTGAATTCTTGTGACTTGACAATAAGGCAAAATTATATAAAATTAATTTGCTTTATTGATCAGATTAAACCCCACATGTAATAACCGGAAGTTCATACAGATGTATTAATTACATTTTATTCTAAGTCGACTGATAACACTGTAATGAATATCGTGGGGAGAGGGGGCAACTGTCGGCAACCCACAATAGTATTAGTACAAGCTATACATATGAAGGAAGTATATCAGGCATGGGGTCAATTCTGTTTTGTCAATTCCAAAAAATCAGTTCTAATTCCGCCTTGCAAAAAATCAATTCCAACTGTTAAAATTCTAGGCTAAAGAAAAATTCAAATCCAATTCGTTTTAACACAGTTTTATTTGTCACGTGTGCACAATCATATTTAATTAGATATGATTAAAAATTTATTGTTCGTTAAATGCACACACACACACACACATATATATATATATATATATATATCAGGTTTGCCATATAAAAACTTTAAAATGGCATCCAGCCATTTCATATGTACTTTCTGCTGCGACACCTCTCCTGGATTTTTGCCAACAAAACCAGACATTTTGGACAGCCCTGGACAGTTGGGTCATTAATCTGAGTTTTGAACAGTTTCCCCTGTTTATATCGGGTCCAGGTCATTTGCCCCCCTTCCAGACATTTGCCCCTTTGTCACTTGCCCCCCAGACATTAGCCCCTTGCCTTTATTCAAAATCTGGACATTTGCCCCCTGTCCATAGCTTCTGGATTATTTGTAAGTTTTTTTAAGAAAGTTTTTAACTTATTTTTTTATTTCTGAACATGAATTCAAGATATATATTATCCTAATTGCAATTAATGTTCTTTGTGTCAGATCAGCCAAGTAAATTACTTTTATGTAGTTGGAGATGATCCTGTAATCAAAGGATTATCTTTATTGCAATTGTGGAAGAAGCCAGTGACATTAGGACCTGGACATGTTAGGACAATTGAGGATATTTGAAACAAGCCATCTCAACAAGGTTTCTTTTGAATTGCATTTACCATGGAGAGTTGGAGTGACTCCATTTTCCTATAAAACTGGATGCACAAGCCAGAGTTGTCAGAATTCACTTATAACTTCACCATGGAAATTACTACTAGCATTTGAGGAGGTCAGAAGCTATGTTTTGAGTGTCATTCCTACACCAAGAAGGGGGACCAACAAGATTACTCTTCATTGGGAGTGAAGCCAGCGTCGATCCTGATCATGCAAGGGTGCTGTGGTCACTGATCTGATCTCCAGATCCAGAATGTGATCAACAAGACTGCCTGCAACCATGATGGTGACACGGCACAGATAGAAGCTGCCAAGGTCCATGAGGACCTGAAAACTAAGGCAGCTAATACCAGGGGCACTCCAAACCAGCTGATCTCTGACGCGTTACTGTCCACCACTGTTTGTGGAAGCATCACCCCAAGAACCCATCTTCCACCACTGATCTGACTATCAATGATACCTGGAAGACAACTGGTGACAAGATCATCTCATACACACTCCAGGGGATAGGCCATTACATTAGGCTAAAGTGACTTTGACTTGTCATTGAATGTTATGTTATTGTAGTAATAATGATAAAACTGCAAACTGATTTTCACTTGTCAACTATCATAGAAAAAAGGGGCAGATGTCCGGGGGGGGGGGGAGCAAATATACTAGGAGGCGGATTTATATCGCTATCAGTTGTGGTATCATTGATATTTCATCAAATTTACTGGAAAGTTTGAGTCTTCAACATCCTAATCTCCAACATGTATTCTCCATGGGGACATTTTTAATTACTACAAAGGGCAAACCCTACAGCCACATGTAACAGCATTGTACAGGTGACCAGTGATATGTTTAGTATGGGAAACTTGTGGGCTGAACATTAGGCTTGGATAAACAAGGGGCTGCATTCAAGTGGGGCAGGCTTCCTCTCTCACACAAAGGGAATGAGCAGGCAGGTGCCCTTAATTGGCAATCTCTGTAAATAAACCTTGTACACTGAGAAAGAAAACGAGGCCTGAATGGTCTGATTTTGGTTTTACTGTCTGTTACAGTAACTTTGTATTTCTTTTTGATGCAAATGCTTGATTATATTGTTCTTGGTCACAATGTTTCAATACCAGAGTAGACAGTGTCTATGCTGTAATGTTGACAACTTCCTGGCTGTTACCAGATTCAGGGTGACATGCTAATAGCAGACAAATATGATTTTAAAAGTAATATAAGTAAATATAAGGGTAAATATTAACAGTATCAAGTCAATAATTCCAACAAAATCAATTCCAATTCCCAAAAAATAAATTTCGGAAAAATAAATTCAATAAAAAAAATAATTTGAAGTCAATTCCAATTCCGGAACTGGATTTGAGGGTCAGTTCCAATTCCGGAATGGAATTGACCACATGCCTGAAGTATATTCATGACAATATCTTGTCTCTGTGTACTACAGCAACAGTCATGAACAGTATAATTGAATTGAAACAAGCTTATGTCTGTGGGGCTTTTGTCGAGAGGGGCTTTTGTCCATGCACCATACTATCTAGCAGATGCTTTCAGTATAATACCTAATAATTATATATATATTTACATATATACATATATATACACATATGTGTGTGTGTGTGCGTGCAGCATTTATAAGGTAAAGATGTCACAAGCATAGAACTGCATTTGGTCCAATAACAATATTCATGCATTATGTTATCTAAATCGAGTGTCAGATATAAAATAAGGAACCCCATAGAAAGTGTACCTATGGGTCCATATTTTGTTATGGAATTTGGACCCCTTATAGAATTTTGACCTCCCTGGCCCATTGAAAACAGTGCAATGTTGATTAGATAATATAATGCACTTTGGAGCTAGGATGCTACAATTTTGGTTACATGCGTTTGGTTATGTTACCAGTGGCATTCGTCAAACTGACCAAACAGATTCATTAAAAACATTAAGAGATCACTGAAAGACCCATTGGTTGAATTAACATGGCTCCATAGGGAAAATGCTTTTCCCTGTGGTTGATTACTTTATACATTCTATATGACACTGGCACTCTTATATTCTAAAAATAATATATACAAGAGAAAGTTTCTCACATTGTGATTCATTTTTATTATGCAAAAGATGAATTTTGTAAAATGTTCAAGTCACTGTATGTGTAATCTTTTCAGATGAAGGATTCACCATTGGTTCGTACAAGTACAGGTACTAGTTTTGAAGCATCCAGCGCTACGGGTGATGCCGTCAATCTTTACATTACGGATGTCACCTTTAGTGCCATCACTGCTACTACTGCTGTGGCACTACATACAACTGATGCTGAAATGCAAATCGATCCGGTAACGATATTTCAAGTGCGACACTTCGCGAATGCTGCTGTAGTCACAGATGACATTATTGCACCAATGAACGTTGATCATGACTACTCCTATGTGAAGCTTCCATCAGATTCAGTGAGAATAAAGACATTGGTGCAGATGATGCACACTATGTGATAACAGCGAAATAACCGAGGGTGACTCAAGCAGCTCCGACACCTATGAGAAAGAGAAGAAGTTTGTCATTCGTGAGAAAAACTTATGTCACTTTTCTGCACCTGCCACACACCAAACAGCCATAAACTGTGACACAGGTTGTACTCATGTCTGATCTATCAGCCAAGGTCTTTCGGATACTGGGGTGTCTGTCAGGAAAGTGTGCTGATTTCTACCCCTGGATGAGTGAAAGGTGAATTGAATATGTTAGGAGTACATGTACTATCAGTCAGAACAAGTAGTGTATTGATACATATGATTGGTGTACATTTACTGTCAGTACAAGTAGTGTATTTGGTAGAGAATGAGACGCTAGGTTTACATTTGCTGTCGGTAGGAACAAGTAGTATATTGGATACACATGATTGGTGTACATTTACTGTCAGAACAAGTAGTGAAATGGTTTAGATTCCAGAATGAGATCATTGGTGTACATTTACTGTTGGTAGGAACAAGTAGTGTATTGGTATGCATGATTGGTGTACGTTTACTGTCAGTCAGAACAAGTAATATTGTTACACATGATTGGTGTACATTTACTGTCCAATCAAAACAAGTAGTCTATTGCCATTGGTACAGATGATGATGGTGAAACAGTTAAAATGCCTTGGCTTTATAAAGATTAATTATTTTCTAAGCTAAACTACCAGTATATTTGATATGTTGTGGCATAATAATGATGTGTGTAACTGTGATATCCATGTTCCAGGTTGTATTTCCCGGTGGTAGAAGTCACTGTTTTTAATCAATGTTTAGTCTTGGTTTCAGTCGTTCTAGTTAGCCTTATTTCTTTGGTAATTGTTTTTCTATGTGAATAAACTGTTGATATATTTTATGTTGGTCTCAATATAAATGAAATTGTATGTAGTGACATGCAAGATGCTGCAGGTAACATTTTTGTTGACAGAAATGGGATATGGATAAGAAGGCATTCACATCATTCAGTTATTAATATTTTAGTGGGAATTTTTATAGTTTTCCAGGTTGTTTTTAGATCTGCTGCATACTGTGGGTGCCTCACAATTTGTCTATATCAGACTATCAGTACACTCACCTGTGTCAGGTCAATCTCCATAGCTAAACTTTCCATCAATTCAATTCGGTTCAGAATAGACATCACAGATCCTTCCCACATCGCAGGATGGGATTACTTGTCTTGCCTTTCCTGAGCCTGAAATATAATTTGTCATGGTTAGTTGATAGCACTAATTCCATAATTACCATAATAGTTGCAAAACTGTGAATATTACATACTGTCAGTAGTTAATTATTGTTATTTAAATGATTACATTGCACCAAACAACAAGGTGTTGTGGTGTGCTACAGAGAGGGGTGATTACAAGTACGAATATTGATGTAATCATGATTACAGTAATTATTGCAATCACAATTACTAATGTAGTCATGATTACAATCATTATTACAATCACGATTACGGTAACATTTAAGAATATATATATATTCACATAATGAATTAAATAAACCCTCATGTTATTATTGTCATCAATGTTATTCAACACAAAATCAAACACAATATTAAAATACAGTCACGGTACACTTCATTAGATTAGATACAAAATAAAGAGAAAAGCCTGCTTGCATTGCCATTGTAGTTCGGATCTCGCCCTCAGGCTAGGTAAAAGAAATATGCAGAAAAAATATGATTATTAAAATGGCAATGATTCGATAACAATTGAATTACTGACCTGCTATCTATAGGGCGAATCAATGAGTCGGCACGCAAATCATGCAATGACAGCAGACCAACATCTAGCACCGCTCTGTTTGTGCATATCGACACTACAAAATCATCGTCTTCGCCTTCGTACGGTGATGCAAGCACCAACGCGGTCGGGCACACGGTGCTGCATAGCCTATAGCCTAGCCCTAGGCATGGTAGCTTCCTCGGCGCAGCATGATGACTCAACGTAAACGTGCGCAGACATCGGGACGCAATTTCCACAGGTTCACCACATCACATTACCTAGTCAGGAATCGTTGACAGTCAAAGCGCTGTTGTAATTTTTACTGAATCCAACGTCAACAAAGTCAAAGGCGAAGCCGACCTGGAGTCTGGAGCGTGACTCGCACACTCGGTGACATTTTACGACTGTCAACGGTTGTTTCCGTGTGGCCTGTCGAACTAGACTATTCGTCTGTGGTTTCCATTTCTCCAAAGATAGACAACTATTACGGAAGTTCAGTAAACCACTAATCGCTAGTAGCAGATCTGGTAAAACTGTCACAAGCGATGCATCCATCTTGTCAACAAGTAAAAAATAGTTCCGGTATTCCGTTATCGCATATTCTCGTTGGTTAGCGTCTCGTGTGTTCGAGAAGTGTGGCGTTTTCCACGATTTGTTGCGTGTTTTGTTGTAATTTCTTTAACTTTTTTTATTTGGAACGAACAAAAACGCTATTTTGTTGATGTGTATAAACACTTGTATATATAACAGAGACCCATATCTTTTTTTTCGCTCCAGAATGCCTATTTACGAAATAAATCGCAAAAAATCGAAAATTTACATTGATTAGATATACGCGACTCAAACCACTCGTTTCGACAACAAGATGGCGATACGCAGTGATGTATTTTGTCGATTTTGGTCTCGAACAAAATCAGTTTTTCAGTTTATCTCATAAATTAGCAGGTATCTGTCACCATTAATGCATAGTTAGATAATATATATTTAAATATACGCCATAACACAAAATTGCTTCAGTTCCCCTTTAACGGTAAAGACACTTACATGACCTTATGAATCTTGCTATAGATAATTATTTTATATTTGGAGACCAAGACCATTAAGTTGCATTAACACTTCTTACAATATTTTGTAGTAGTGCCTTTAATTTCTTCCTGGGGCCCATCTTTGGTACAAGCTGCTTGATGTTTGCTTCATCCAGGTGCATCAATGCAAAGCAATACATTTCTTCATCTGCAATACAGAATTTAAATTGTATAGCACTATTAGACATTAGTACGGCAGTGATGTTCATTTACCTGTTTACCACCCTCAGTATCGAGGGAATTTGGGTGATTCTGATTCAACCAGGCTTTTTAATTATAAAAAAAATGGTGACAATTTTGAATAATGTGGAATTTGGCCCATACCACCCGTTATAAAAATTGGAAATTTTTCATGTAAATGAATGTAATGGCAAGGATAGGAATAATTGGTTGGGCAGAAAATTACAATGGGCGGGTCCCTGTTGAGCGAATCCTCTACGGACATTTTCATTGGAATAAAGTTCATGCAGGCCAATACGGCAGTGATTTGCTGACACTAGTATCCAAACCAAGGTTTACAGTAAATAAAAGTAGACGTGGTCATTCGCCTAAATTCTAAAGCGGATATCCCGAAAACCTGCAGCTTTGCCTTTGACAAAAAATAATACGTTTGTAGGGAATGCCCTCAGGACCAAGGGCAAGGCATATTCCATATATACCCAGTTTGAAATACAGCCAATGGCAATGCCATGGCAATGTAAACTTTCGTTCTCCTGCAGTACCACTTGAAAGTATCCCAATTGTAATCATTATTATCACAATACTCATATCCCGGGAGATACTGGAACCCGGTACAGGACTTGCAAATGTATGGTCCCAATATAACATATTATCGCTCATGTCGGTTCTTTTTTATTAGATTCTATGGTTTAATAAGAAATACAACTTCAAGGCTTTCTTCAAGTATAAGTTATTGTGAGCAGGGATGATTTATTTGGTTAACCTACCCTCAAAGTTTGTACAAATATCAGATGAGAAACCGTTTTTTCTCAGCCAATTCTGCACATCCATCTTGTCGCTTGTTGCGTCTTCCGCCTCCACAAGGGAGCAGCAGGTTAGCTTAGGTTAAGTTAGTGGCCAGCCAAACGTTTACGTTTTACGGCAGATGGAGCCACGAAACCGCCCAAACTCGATAGCCAAGCCGCTCATACATTGGCCAATAAAATACGCCACCGACTTAGACAAACTGATAGAACACGCGCAAAATATAAAACCAGAGTGTCACAAATGTGTCATATCGGGCGTGTAAGGTGAGCCCGGGCGGAACGTTTTCATTGGGAAATTTCCTCTTCGGTGAAAGAAAGAATTATCAGGTTTAATTGGGGCACAAAGAGCGAAAATTTACATTTGTTCTAAAGACAGAGTCAGAGAGAGAAAAATGGCCAAAAACAGGGGCATTTGCGCGGCATATACATGTATACCTCAGTATAGGGAGTACCCCCCCCCCGGGATATCAGCACTAAGCGACTTTATGTATTTCGCCATCTAGCGACTGAATTCACAACAACTCGCCAAAGTTTCCCGGAAATTACTAGTTTGCATAGGTCTAGATGTAATGAAAGTGAGTCAACATCCAGTTTCGTGTGCAAAACTAACAGTCTACGAAACGCCCGAATCATACGACATTGTGGCAGTCGAATAGCTGCATTCTGATCACAATAAACGAGAACATTGAGGCCGCAGTGGCAGCCCTAGCCTAGCTATGACCATGTACTAGACGTATGCAATACAACGAGGGCGACCCACCAACGAGAAGGGCCTGAGGCGTACGAACAGAAATAACGACACCGACACTCTTAATCGTTCGTTTCAACAGTGAGCGAGGTTGGTACATATATCGACAGTTATTTTCTGACTACGTCACATCTAATGGAGTACGAGTTACATACGGATCAACAAGATATGTCAAGCTTAGAGCTGAGGGGTGTGGCAGGTGGGTGTCGGATGTTTCGTATACAAATGAAAAGTTTTCGAAATGTTAGGGGCTATCCATAAAGTATGTCACACTATTTGTTTTTACTTTTTTGACCCACACCCTTCGCAACGCTGGTTTGGACACTCACTTATAGAGATAAATAAAGTTGACAGGATGATGTAGATAAATTGGTTAAAAGGTCAGAATAATGGGAAATGTTATTTAATTTTGGGAAGTGTAAATGCATACACATAGGACATGGAAACATGGACGAAAAATGTAAAATGGGGGATGCTGTACTAGGTAGAATCACAAAAGTAAAGGACTTACGAGTGACATTTAGTGGTGACATGAAAGTTTCAGAGCAATGTAAGATTGTTGCTTGAAAAGGAAATCAAATTCTACAGCTAATTAAGAGAACTATCACATATAAGGAGAAACAGCTAATTGTACCCTTGTACAAAGCAATAGTTAGACCACATTTGGAATATGGTATACAGGCATGGAGGCCATGTCATAAGAAGGACACAGACAAGCTAGAAAGAATACAATGAAGGGCAACTAAAATGATTCCAGAATTGAGATACCTTAGTTATGAAAGCTGCTTATTGGGATGTGGTTTGACAACACTAGAGAAGGTACTGTTTCACTAACATTCTTATGAGCTCATAAGCACGATTTCCCTCATAAAAATCGATTTCGCTCCTTAAATAGTTATGAACAAAACATAAAATTGCGTTTCATTAAGAATAAATAATAAAAAACACTTGTAGAAACGGTCCTAAAATGCTACTAACTTACGATGAGGTTAGGTTGCTCGTAAAGCAAAACATATCCACCATAAACTGTCAAACTGACCTAACTGTGTATCGTCTTGACTCCACTTTTACCTCAAGATCCAATTTTTTACAGTCAAGTAAGTTTTCAAAATGTGAGCAATGAGTAGTTCGTAAACGATGGCTTTTGTCTACAGCATCTATTTTACAGCACTGACGTTGACAAGTCTTGCATCGTGTGTGCTGTTTTACTGCATCACGAAGGGCAAGGTTGTTCGCAAAACGTTTGCTATTCAACTTTGAGCATTTTTTGCAGTATCTAACCAGAATATGCACACTCCTCACCTTCAAATTGTATACTCGATGATACAACTTCGGTTGAGGTTGTTGGCACTCTCCGTGAGTTTTGTTATTGAAAACTGTCAAAACTTCACTTGTCAAAACAACACGTCGCCGGTGTGTCACCACCCCAATGTAACGCTCCGTAACATTTACCAAAACACCCTCACCTCTCTGAGCGTGAGATGCTATATGGATCAGCGGACTCGCACTCTGCTCATAATATTATTTGGGAGCCTGCAGAACAATTTGGGAGTCCGTTCATCTACGATGTAGACTACATATCACGTACGTCGCTCCAGTCTCCCGCGCACGTACGCCACCCGTGCAGGCCCGGGCTAGTGATTTAATTTAATTCCGATATTTTTAACAGTCACAAGCGACCACCTCCGTGTAGCCCGTAGTCCAAGATGGCTGCGCCCATTTCGGATCCGAAAGCAGTGCTCACGATTATTTTCGAACTGACAGAAGCGAGTATGACTGCTCGGTACAGACCGAAGCCGATTCAAGATGGCAGCATACACGCACATTAATGGATCGTTGAAATCGGCCACTTTAACACTGGATTTATCGTATTCTAAAACTATGGAGACACACATACTCCTAGACCTAGTTCTACCAAGTCTGACTAAGTCCAAGAGACATATAAGGAGTCCGTAGGTGAAACAAGGAGTCTCGGACTCACGGACACCCGTGAAAATCAAAGCCTGTATTTATAAAAAAAACAATTTTTGAACTTATTTTTTATTCACAGACATTATGTTTTGACATTAATTACTGAAATTTTAATATATTTAATCATATAGACTTATTTTTATCGAATATCATTTTAGTGCAACATGGTAGTTCCTGCATAATTAATTAATGTATCTTATTATTTATTAAACTACCGGGTATACTGCTAAAAATTATGCAAGAAAATATTTCTTGAAACAAGTTAGCACATATCTTAGCAAGTTCCAGATATGTGATTGAATAAGAACATTTTCTTGAACGAAGAAAACATTTTCTTACTCAAGAAAAACAGTTGAAATAAATATTCTTAATCCAAGAAATGGTTCATCCTATCGCGAATCCGGTTCATTTTTGTCCAGATTATTATTATTTTATATAGAAAATCGATCAACAATTATTGTGGAATGACCAAAGATGTGATGATTTATGATTATGCCATTTTTATTTTTCATATATCACAAAATCTGGAAAATTTGTAAAATGTTGAGAAATTATTTAAATAAAATGGTAAAAATGTTTGATATCGCCACCAATTTTAATCATTTTACATCTGCACACCTACCTGCATAACTTAATAAACCATAAAAAACAAACCAGCTAAACAAACCTAAATATTTCTTAAAAGTGTAAATTAAATCAATATACGGTGTGTTGTTTGCACAAATCAGTGGCACACTGGAGTAGCATGGAATCGACCCAATTTTGGACCGTGTTAGCAGTGACACACAAGAGTGGCATGGAATGGACCCAGTTTTGGAACGTGTTAGCAGTGGCACACCGATGTAGCATGGAATGGACCCAGTTTTGGAACGTGTTAGCAGTGGCACACCGACGTAGCATGGAATGAACACAGTTTTGGACCATGTTAACAGTGGCACACCAGAGTGGCATGGAATGGACCCAGTTTTGAACCATGTCAACACTGACACATCAGAGTGGCATGTAATGGACCCAGTTTTGAACCGTGTTAGCAGTGGCACACTGGTGTAGCACAGAATGGACCCAGTTTTGGATCATGTTAGCAGTGGCACACAAGCGTGGCATGGAATGGACCCAGTGTAGGACAGTGTTAGCAGTGGCACACCGATGTAGCATGGAATGTACCCAGTTTTGAACCGTGTTAACAGTGGCACACCAGAGTGGCATGGAATGGACCCAGTTTTGAATCATGTCAACACTGACACATCAGAGTGGCACAGAATGGACACAATTTTGAACCAGTTTTGAGCCGTTCCATGCCACACACGCCGGTGTGGCATGGAATGGACCCAGTTTTGGACCGTGTCAGCAGTGGCACATCGGCGTGGTATGGAATGGATCCAGTTTAGGACCTTGTCAGCTGTGGCATACCGGCGAGGCTTAGAATGGACCCAATTTTGGACCTTGTCAGCAGGGAAAACTTCTCATTCTTCCCAAGGCATCGGCCACATAACATCATGCTTAATAGGCTTTATATTCGTTATATTTCTGTTCGAGTACTTCGCTGAGATGCTCAATGGGTGTCAAGCCTAGGTCTTGAGGTGGACATTCCAGGAACACTATACCAGAGTGTTCCAAGAAATCAGATATATACTTTCTTCAGTTTATAACAAGCAGCAATGTATTTCTGGCAGAGTAATGCCAGTGCCTTCATCATGAAATGCCATCAGTATGTAATTTTGAAGCACTCTGATATATATTGGTACTGCCTCATAGAGTTGTCCAACCCCATGCCCACACTTGGACACCCAGATCACGAGGAAGCATCTTCCATGCTTAACTGTGGGGACAATGTACTATGTCAGTTGATACATGCATATGAAGCCTTCCCTTCTGACACAGTCGAACACTTCCATGTTATGCCGGTGTGCCACTGGGATTGTTGCAAACGGACAGCACACCATATGTTGACACTTTTTAAGATATATTTAGGTTTGGTAAGTTGGTTTTTGAATGCAGGTTTATTAAGTATGTGTGCAATTATAATAAAAATAAAATTGGTTATGATGTTAACATTTCGTAAAAACAAATTTTCTTTTGTCTATAATGTTATAAATTTTTAGGATTTTATGTGGAATATTAAAAATAATATAATGGCATAATCATAAATCATCACATCGTTGCCCGTTTTTTTATGAAATGATTTGGTGAGCTATCAACTGTAATCTTGCCCACATCCTCCTGGTGATATGATAAACACCCTACCTTTGAGACACTGCCAATAGTGAAATAAATGCTCTTGAACCAACGAGTGTGTTCTAAAAATAAAAACATGCGGTAAATGATTTGGTATTTCATCAATAAACATACAATTGAAAGTTGTCGCCAAGCCACTCTCTTTTTTAATATAGTGCATATGATTTTAATCAGACAAGTTTCATGTGTCATGTTTCAACTGTGTTGAATGTTTTGTAACATGCCATAACTTCAGATGACGGAAGGACATTTGAGATTTCACTTCAGAGGTGTTCTGCTATAATGGAGAAGAAACATACAAAGGTAATGTAGAACTGAGCCTTTTTTAAGATACATGCTGGCCTTCTTTAGTGACAACAAATGCAACATTTGTGGGTTGTTTCTATATGCTACACATATCAGGATGGGCATACATACCCCTGGAAGTTGCTCACTTTAATAATATTTACTTAAGGATTTTCTATAAAAAAAACAGCTGCATCAGCTATTGAGCCTATTTATAACTAGTTCCGATTAAGAAAATGTTTTTAGTTTGAAGTTTTGATGTGCGTGTTTCAATGCCATCAAGTTTCTCAAGGACATCATTTATGTGAATATCCCTGACGTATTTAGTTGTTCATTGTGATCTTGTAATATAAATATATTGGCCCAATTGTTCGCTCACTCACTCACTCACTCACTCACTCACTCACTCACTCACTCACTCACTCACTCACTCACTCACTCACTCACTCACTCACTCACTCACTCACTCACTCACGCACTCACTCACTCACTCACTCACTCACTCACTCACCCACCCACCCACTCACTCACTCACTCTCTCTCTGCCGTACTCGCCCACCCACTCAATGACTTTTCCTGCCTATTATTCCAATTATGTTGTAATCTCTCTCTTGAAATCACTCGTCGCAGCATATAATGGCATGAGTCACAGTGATGATGATGACGATTAGATGCAATGAGTGCTGTGTTTACTGAACAGGCCTTGCCGCGATCTGCAGACCTGGCCATACCCGAACCATTACATAATTAGTGGAAGAGATAATATGGAATGACGAAATGAAACAGGGTGGTTACCTTGTGTGTTAATCATGTTCAAATGTTTTTAGGATCCTTTGTCACCAAAAGAAACTACACGAAAAGAGGTTAGTTCACCTCAGCTGCAGGAGAGTCCTATGAGAAAAGACTACGGAAGTGAAAAGCAAGCTTCTGCTGGTAAGTGCATGGTAATTTACCAATGCAACTGGTGCAAACACTGCTAGCCACCTGTATTTACCGGGTATGCACTTTTGAGTCGATGAATTGACAGTCAGGGAAATGTAACTACAACGCACACTTCCACATCACGTGGCTTGTCATTTGTTCACTCGTAAGTGACTAATCACTTCTTTAGTTGAAATATATGCTATATCACACTTTCTAGTGTTTGTTTGTGTATCAGTAGGTATAGAACTTGTTTCTCCAAAACACCATTTCAATTGAACTGTTTTAAGGTACTGTAGATTTAGTCATAATTTCAATTGTGTTGTGTAATCTTCTTTAAAATTACTGGAATTTTTTAGATATACTCAATATTGTGGAATGAAACCCAGCAATGTTTGTTTTCCTTAAATAATAAGTTTCGCTAATGTGCATGGTAATTAAGAATGAATTGTATAGTTATCTCGTGTTTTCAGATGCAGATGTCTCTGTGCTATCTGTGACACACCCAGAGTCGTTTTCTACTGGCTATCTGGAAAGTGACAATGCTAAAGACTACGACAATGAAAAGCAAGGCTCAGCCGGTGAACTTGCAATAGATGGTATCAGTCCATAACATGACAAAGACATAGGAAATACTGTTATTATGGATTTATGTTTGACAGTAATTTTTTACTGGTCGTTTGTTGATCACTGGACAAACAAACAGTTCAGTTTGTGATAGTACAGTGACTGTGTCTTGTATGTTGTTGATCAGTGTTGATCACATTAATACAATCTTCATATATCGTGTCAATGTAAATGTACACTATGATTAGTTATACATTTATTGACATATTCAAGACCGTACGCTGTTGCATCCATTGGAATTGTTTTATCCAAACACCTAAATAAATGTTTCTAATGTATAATGATTATAACTCTTTAGATAACATCATATAATCATGCCTCATCTATGCACAGTTGACATTTCTGCCCTTTTTGAGTATGTTGTGTCAATATTTCCCACACAGATGATTTACATGCGATGAGTCACATCACACCTATTTGTCCTGGTGTCTCAGAGGGAGCAAAGTAATTGCAGATATTGCCATGATTATTTTAAAGTTGAGGGCAAAAATAAACTAGTTACAACAATATATCAATATAACAGCACAACCGGGGTCCACAGCCTCTGTAACTTTACTTTGCATCCTTAGAAATGCATTCTCATGTTGCCTTGTTGAACTGCAAATTTATGTTATTTTTTCAATGTCATTTATAGCCTTGATGACAATACTATTGAACGTTAATTGTGAATTCACTGTTCCTTTCACAAGGTTGGAACGTACCTCACGACGATCACACGATACAGATCCAAGGATTCAGTGCTGCAACATCCGATGAAACCATTGAATCTTTCTTTGAGAATAAACGGCGGTCAGGTGGAGGTGACATCAAGAACATCAAGATTGACAGAACAAATGGAGTTATATACGTAACATACTTTGATCACACTGGTTAGTAAGATGTAACTGACAACATATTATTAGGCGTGTGTGTGATGAGACGGAGGGAGGAAGGGATGGAGGACTGAGGGAGAGAGCGATCGAGGGAGGGAGGGAGGAAGGTAGGGAAGGGAAGGGATATTGTGTATATACCTCTTCCGCAGTTTAACCAATATTTAGCTGTTGAGAATAACCGGTAAATATATATATATATATATATATATATATATATATATATATATATATATATATATATATATATATATATATATATATATATATATATATATATATATATATATATATATATATACTTGCCGCATATAAATAGAGGATGACACATACACACGTGTGTGCATGCATGCATAACATGCACATAGACTGACCTATAAGGGATGTGTTTATTTGTAGTTGCTGAGAATGTGCTCAAGACGCCAGAACTGAAACTGGAAGAGGCAGTGCTGGAAGTGTCTCTTGTCCCGCAGTGGGATAGAAGAACCATCAAGGTCCACGGCCTGCGTCCTTCAACATCAAATGATGCCATAGTGTTGTTCTTTGAGAGCAAGCGTCGGTCCGGTGGCGATGCAGTTGAACATATGCAACTTAACAATTACAACAATACTGCATATGTGACATTTCAAAGTCCACAAGGTTAGAGTCGAACGCACGTTTTATGTTAGAGTAAAGCAAAGAAATGCAACTCATGCTGTTATAGTTGTCAGGAATGTCAGCGCCACTAACATTAATGCTGATATTTAACAATTCTAACAATGGAAATTAGAACGGCTAAAGTCATAGCATGCATCTTCCAAATTTGTATGGTTAAATTAAATCAGTTGCAGTCTCAGCTGTACAATGTGCATACTATCGAAGCTAACCTGATTGGTACAGATGAAGATTATGCTTTATACATAATATATGGAAAGAGATATATTGTTGTTGTTAAACATTTAGTTTCTATTCACTGTAGCTGCCGATAACGTGATGAAGAACATTCTCCAACTAGAGGGCGCCACTTTAACAGTTCAGCCCGAGATGAGCATTCCTCCACGACACCAATCTACCCAACGAGAGATAGGAAACGATCACGATCCAGATGAGCGCATCATTCAGCAAGGGAGATGTGAATGTGAGGAAGAACTGAGAACGGGTGGTCAGGTCTGTGACCGTCAGAAATTAGACTTCAACCCACACCAAAGTGCAGAAACACATGTCAAGTATGTTGAAGGCATGGACAATTTTGGCAGAGAAGGAGACGAGCAGACCCGTGGCTTTGCTTCCGCAAGGATTGTCGAGGCAGGAGGTTAGTGCAATATCTGATCATGGAAATGATGTGCTTGACAAACTTGTTCCTCTTACATAGAAGAACACTTATATTTGGAAAACTAACTCAACAAAATACTGGAAAATTAATACAAATGAATATAATCTTGTATCATATTTAGTGAATATTTTGTTATTGATGAGCAGGTGATGCTATAATTGACACAGTATGTTTTGTAGATTCATCACACGAGACTCCAAGAAAATGTCATGTGACACTTCAAGAAACACAGACACCCACAAGATCACCGCAGGACATTCCAGTTGAGCGCGGACATGCAATACCACCAACAGTTGCGCAGATTGAGCGGCCGAGACATGCCGTACCACCAACAATTGCACCTCTTGCAGCTCCAAGAAACGTTGTCTTGGTGAGCGGCATCAAAGAGACAAATGAAGAACTGCTCAAGATGTTCTTTGAGAACAAGAAGAGGTCTGGTGGTGGTCCAGTGAAGCAGCTTGACTACCAAAACGTTGAAGGCCAGGCAACAATCACATTCTTCAGTGACGAAGGTAGTAATTGTTAATTCCTAGTGTTTGATCACGATCAATTTCATGTTTTCAATAAAGAAAATTAACCTCATTACATTTAAATTGACCTAATGTTTGACATAGGTAGTTACTTGTTCTCCTCACAATTAAGCCTAAACATCTTCGACCATCTAGTTCTAATCTACATTTTGTTCAACGATTTGAAACAAATATTGGAACAAGGGCTTTGGCTGAATACATTCTTTGTAATTCACTCCCTGTTACCGTTACATCAGTAGGGAACAGAACACGTATTTCGCTATCATCTGAAGGTTGATCTTTTAAACTGTGCTTTCCCTCATTCGCGCACACATCCATTTGTTGACCATTTTAACATTCTATATAAATGTTTGTCCTGATGCGTACCTCAGCTCGGTTCGAATTTATGTTCATATTATTATAATAAATTGCTTTGTTCTCCAGATGCTCAATATGTTCTGCAGCGTGGGACTCTGTCACTTGAGGGGGCTGAACTTGTAATCACCCAAATGGAGGTTGAAGAAGCCACCCACGAGAAGGAACGTAATCCAACGTCAAGTTGTGTCACCACAGACATGTCATCGGCCCACATTCTAGAGATCCGTGGTTTCAAACCAGGCACTAAGAGAGACACCGTAGAAATGTTCATCGAGAATAAATCTGGGGAATCTGAGCTACAGTCATGTGACTATGATACAAAGACAGGAGTGGCTGTAGTTGCATTCAAGAATGATCAAGGTATTACTTTGATGCGCACTAATGTGTCCATGCTAGCCTTTCATTTATTTTAGACATTCAATTTCTAAAACAAAATAATCAAATAATATGCTTACAATTAAACACTACACAATTAAAACTGTCGAATTTGTTGGTGTACATTGCCTTTGTACAATATAAACATAAACACTATTTTTCATCATAACTCCCAGTTATTTTGTAACAAATATATCGGAGCATGTTTAAGCAGAAAGCACCATTGGGAGGTGGGGCACTTTTACCACAGCCAAGTAACAATATTATAGTATTTTCAATCAATTATATATTCAATAAGTATAAAAAATGTATTGTGTGTTAGTTAAAAACATATACACTCAACTCCAACAACTCTAAAGGAATATTAAATCCTTCACTAGGCGCAACAAAACTGATGAGTTTGAGAAAGTTGGAACTAGAAGGTGCTGAACTATCAGTCATCCGGCTGACGGACGTCTATGCTGGACTGGACCGCGAGTCTTGCCGGCCAAGGGCGATCCGTGCACAAGGGATTTGCAAGGACACATCCGAGGAGTTTCTACAACTTTTCTTTGAAAACCGCCGCAAATCTGGTGGTGGAGATGTAGAACATGTTGACTATGATAATGACGAAGGCATCGCCGTCATCACTTTCAAGGATGCAGACTGTGAGTAGACTGATATATACCAGTCATTCTAAGAGTCATATGAAAGTGTTCATTTCATAAGTATGTTCTGTCAAGCAACATGTGGGGCGCGGTGGCGTACATGTTAGATCATTGGACTCTCAATTGAGTGTACCCGGTATCAATTTCTCTTGCTGCCATTTCGAAGCATGGGCAAATTCGTTTTCCCCACATTGCTTCAGTTCACTCAGCTGTATAAATTATAAATGTGGATAGGTTAACGAAAAGTCTTCGTGCAGTAATTGCAGCATGGCTATATGCATGCTTCCCAGAGAAGTCGAGTTGGTGTTCGGATAAACAGGTATGTCAATGGATGAAGTGTAAAGTGCTTTGAGCAGTCTTTGACAAGGACTGGATACCGCGCTATGTAAGAATGTACCGTTACCTTCATAATATAATTTATATCAGTTATGACATGTTTGTTTCTGCAAACAGCTGCCAGACGAGTTGTGCAGAAGGAGCCACTGATTATCAAGGGTACACGCGTAGAAGTGAACCTGATGACACCGTTCATGTCACTACCATTTCTTCAAGGACCGTTCGAAGAAAGTCTGATTCTTGTTTCGGGCTTGTCACCAACGTGCACTGGCGACGACTTGAAGACATTCTTCTCAGCACAGAACATCTACAGTAAAATACAGTGTGTGACCTTCAGCTTGAAACCAGGGGTTGCAATGCTGCAGTTTACTCATCCTCCAGGTAATACATTTTGTGAGGTCAGACTGGCATATTAGAAAATAATAACTTTGAAATTCGCATTAAGATTATACTTTTTTTATAGGATACGTACTGTATGTTGCTACAAATGATTTACAGCAATGGACTTCCAATAATTTCGTATAGAATGTTGCAGACTTCTACATTTAAAATTTAATGCAGACCTGTTTCTTACCTTTCCAACATTTTTGAAAGAGTTTATTAAAACATCAGGGACTTTCACTGAAAGAGATTTTAATATGTAATTTCTATGGAAACACCTCCACAATATCTTCGAACTGAAAACTCTCGATTGTGTACGCAAGATCTCTACGACTAAATGTCGTAGTACACAGTTAAACAAAGAGGGTGGGTCATATTTTCAAGACAGGAACTTGATGTGTACTGTTTTAGATTTTGACCGTCTGCGGGAAATATGTGTCGCAAAGCCACTTCGACGGACAATGTTGAGTCTACAAAAAGTGCCACAGTCCAAAACCATCCAGGTGCACAACATTGGTGATGTCACGGAGGACATGCTGACGTTGTTCTTTGAGAACAAGCGTAGTGGAGGCGGTGAAGTGACCAATATACAAGTCTGCCGAAAAGATGACTATGCTGTCCTTGACTTTTTAGAAAGTGCCAGTAAGTTAAATGTACATGCCTGGTATACACATTAAGATTAGTTGTTTCATAAATATGTTGTGTTATTGCAGTGTGGCCTGATATGTGCACGACAACTTTACACGATTTTAATTGACAAAATGCGCCATTATTTTGCATTAATAAAGTAAGTAATGGATGATTTAAATAATTATATTAGACTAACATAACTGCCTTGGTGGTTCTCTTAAATTAGAATAGAACTTTCTTGAATATACGTGCTGTGCTGTCTGTTTGCAGATGTTCAAAACATCCTTGCCAAAGAGAATCACACCGTGCAGAATCAGGCCCTTCGTGTGTCAACATGCTACGAATGTCTGGGGCTGATTCCTCCACACCACGACACCACAATTCCAGGTGGATGGATACCAAAGAAGGTTGCCGTCACAGGGTTCTGTCCACGTGTGTTGAGCTTCCTTCAGACTTCCGCCGTGTCTCGTGAGGTGGTGAATAGTACGATGGCTGATGTAGCAGCAGACGTAGAATGGGCGACTTACAATGACGGATCCAACAGCATTGAGTTGACATGCACCATCAGCCACAATATGAAAAATGCACAAACAATGGCTAAGACGTGGAGCCAGACTGCATCGAAGACCTTCCTGGGTGTGCTGGCCAGTAACTTCGCATCTGAACAAATAGACACACTGCAGGAAGCTTGGCAACAGTTCAAGGGATGCATTGGCTATGTTGATGAACTTGATCCCAGTAAGATCTGCGTCAATATCAGTGATGACGCGTGCTCTGTGTGCATTACTGGACACATAAAAGAAATTGATGACATTTCAACAAAACTGAAAGCCGATCATTCGAAGGTACAAGAGGAAATGACAAAAGCAGCAACTATTGTCACAGAGATCAAGACTGATTTCAAGTTGCACCAACTGAAAATGCTGAATGCAAAGGCATTTAAATCACAACAGCAGCAGAAGTACACACAACTGACCGTGATGATTGACATGCAATCTCTCGAAGTAAAATTCACAGGAATGCCAGGGGATATAACTTTAGTGAAGCTAGACATGTTTGAGATCTTGAACAACATGACAGAGCAATTCATAGAAATGTCTTACTCACTTATCTGCCTGCTTCATGGGAAAGACATGAGGAAACACATGGAAGATCAGTTCAAGAGCCGGGGCATCTGTGCTGCCTACAATGATGCCGGGAGGAACAAGCTTGGGGTGTATGCCCTCAGTGATGAACACATGAACACTGCCATTGAAGTGATCAATGCCACAACATGTGAGACTTCAGTTGAGGCTGATGTAGACAAGATGTCATCACCAGAGAAGTGGACAGAATTGATAGATGCCCAACAATCTCAACATGGTGGTTTACTCACAATCACCGTGTCTGGAAACACTGTAGACCTGGTGGGAGAAAAATCACAAGTGGAAGTCGCCATGGAAGAAATACAAACTTTTATGAAAGAAAACATCATCAACGAGCAGTTTGTTCCAATGGAGCACGGCGTTGCTTGCTACATACACAAGTACATGAAGGAATGGATCAGGGAAATTATGCAGACCTTTCAACATAGCGCTGTCAAGATTACTCCACATTTAGATGGACCATATGGATATGTCGTTGCAGGAAACACGTACAGTCTTCAGAATGCCGTTAAGAAATTGCAGAAGTTGCCAGATGATGTCAAAGCGCAACAGTTCCCGGTTGACAAGCCAGGCATGCCAAAGTTTTTGACAAGTGATGCCGGTCAATATTCCCTTGGAAGACTTGAACACCAACATCAGGTTGTCATTGAGCCTGTTGGGAAGTATGCACAGAGAGGTGAAGTGTTGTCTTCAGATGCTGGGGCCAGTGCAGGTGGCAGCAACAGCAAATCATGTGTGACACTTCCTGGTGGTGCCACAGTAGAAGTGATTCGAGGGGATTTGACAAAATTCCACGCAGATGCAATTGTCAACGCTGCAAACAGACGACTCGAACACATCGGAGGACTGGCAAAAGCTATTGCTGATGCAGGTAATATTTACAATTGACCCACTGGAAACAGAAAACGTATTATTTACTAACATAAGTGAACCACGTTGTTACTCCACCTAATGTTACATGTGTAATATACCATTAATGATTTCATTAGGCGAATAAAGGATTATAATTGAGTTATATACCTGTAAATACTGCATCGTTGCACGTTGTGACATCTTGTGTAGGTGTCTACAATGAATGTGGATGGAACACATCATAATCATAGATCTTCCCCCGAGGTTAAGCAATGCTAGCGAAGTGCATAGTTTCGCCTGTGATAGTATAACATTCGCAAAATGTCCGGTGTTGCAAAGGAAACAACAATCAGCTTAATGCATACTACATACAATAACATTGTGTGCTCTTTGTGCAGGAGGCCCAGAGATTCAGCGGGAGTGTCGAGACCATGTGCAACAGATTGGTGACATTGCAGACGGAGGCGTGTATGTGTCGACATCAGGCCGGCTGCGATGCAAGAAGGTGATCCATGCAGTGGGTCCCGTGTGGAAAGGAGGACATAGCAATGAGGAGAACTACCTCTACGATGCAGTATATGAAACCATGTTGGCTGCGGTACAGTACGGTCTGTCTTCGATTGCTCTTCCTGCACTGAGCTCAGGAGTTTTCGGCTACCCCATTGAGAAATCCACCAAAGTTATCATAACGGCACTGAAAGATTTTCTAGAAGCTAACAAACAATCATGCGTGAAGAAGGTGTCACTGCTTGACCCGACAGAACATGTAGTGAGAGCATTTCACACGAGTCTTGGTGTTGTGTTTGGTTCTCAGATGGTGATGACACCTCAAGTTGGACAAGGCAGTTCACAGAAGAAAGGCACTTCTTTTTTTACTCAAATATTTAGGTTCAGCTTTGAAGTGGTTCATTTTGTGTAGTTACCGTTGTTTATCGAGAAAAATGTAACCCCCGTTTAAGTCATGTGGCCACTTTTATGCAATATGTTCTAACTCTCATGGTTAGACAAAGAAGCAGAGAGCAAAGTGGTAACAGCACACGCATATCTTCCTCTTTATGTTCGTCAGATACTGCAAAGAAACTGATGTTCTGATTTAGTTATGTATGGCCAGATATCCTTTCCCTAAAATTTTATAGGTTGCCACATACCATTCGTTCAACCACAGGACTGATATATGCCAAATAAATATATAATGTTATAGACAGTTTCGCTATCCATGATGTATTGAATACATGTTACTGCTACAGCTCCCCATCACTCATCTTGGAAGAACCCGCGAAGTCAGTCACCAACTTCACCAGTCTTCAGTCGATCTCCACGTCCACCAAGCAGCAAATATTTAACCACCACATCTGGGAAAACACAGCTAACGACAGCAGAAGGCATCACGTTGACATTGTGCAAATCCGAAATTGCAAAACAACAGGTTTGCCAAATTAAAAGTAGCAATTAAGTTGTTCACTGTTCTGAAACGGTAGGTGTTCTTTGGTGAAAATATACGTCATTGGACAATAACTAATACAGTATAGTTGTGTCACCATAAGCCAATCAGTATAATGTAAGTTACTCTTTATATACTAATGTTCCTTAGGATAGAATACATTTTATATAATAAAAAAATGCATCATTATGTGAATGTTAGTATAACAGCAATGTCACTAGATTTATTAAATTATTTTATTTGATCATCGAAGGAATGATTATATGAGGTGATGAAGAGAGGATACGATTTGTCTTTTGGGAGTATTTAAAGGAACGTGTTCTTCTCAAATAAGTAGACATATACTGGAATCATTAAAATGAGTAAAATCAACATTACCAAACTCTGCACGAACACAGTCAGGTGTTTTAAAGAAATTAAAACACATTAGTTGTGTACTTAATATAGTAAATCTATTTAAATACTGTTGCAGGTTGATGCAGTTGTCAACTCTACAAATCAAAGCCTTCAACTGGACCGCGGCGCAGTGTCTAAGACATTGCTGCAGGATGGCGGGAAAACCATCCAGACAGAATGTCAACAGAATGCACCAAATGGCATCCAGTTTGGGGAAGTTGTGGTGACATCTGGCGGACGTCTAAGCTGTCGATATATCGTGCACGGGGCCTGTTGCAGCTGGGACGGAGGAGCTGGACAAAGTGAACAGGTCTGTTCCGCTGTCACATGACGATAAACCACAAAACATGATACTGTTGGAGTTCAATAATAGTTGTTGTGTGTCAGTAGCATTTAGAGTGAGATAATGGATGAGTTGGTTGTTGTTTTACCCACATATGTATTGTATTTGCTCTCCTTCAATAAATAATAAATAAAGTGCTGATAAAATGCTGACGAGTATGTGATGATGTGGTAAATAATAACACTGTTATTGCATTAGTACTGTAATAATAAAAATTTTATTGTAATAATAACAATGTAAACATTATATACATGTTGTTTTCAACAATCAATACATACACTTATTTTTTTTATTTAAAGCATTGTTTATTGAGACTTAATGAGAACATTGGCGTATGCTTCTTGCTATTGTTTTAGAAGATTGTTGTATACATCTTAGATTCATACATTATAAATATTGACAATATGAAGCTGACTTAAGGCGGGTTCAGTGACTAATACCAAACAACGGACAGGATAGAAAGGTTATGATGAACACAAACCAGCAGACTTACCGGAGTGATTACTCACTTCCAACCATGATAAAACAAACATGTTGGCATACATTCGTGATACATAGCTAGATGGAACCCATAACAATATGCTGAACCGTGTTTGTCTTGTTTGTGGTGTTTTCCCGTAAACATTTTACTACATATATAATATTATGCAAACATTAAATGTCTAATTTGCAGACTTTGAGGCAGTTCCTAGCCAACAGTTTCCAAGCAGCCACAGACCAGAAACTGACATCGATAGCCATCCCTGCCATAGGCGCAGGCCAGCTGGGTTTCCCCCATCAATTCATCGCGACTGTCATGCTAGAAGAGCTATGCAAATTCAGCAGCCGCAACCCCCTAACCCAACTGAGAGATGTGCGGTTTGTGGTGTACCAGAAGGATCAACCGACCATACAAGTATGAACATGATGTCTCCAGAGATAACTACTTAATATCAGATTATGGTCACTTCAAAATGGAAACAAGCTAATTATAATACTGTATAATTAAGCCACACAAATGGTTGGTTGGTGGGTGGGGGTGTGGGTGGGTGGGTGGGTGGGTGGGTTGGTTGGTTGGTTGGTTGGTTGGTTGGTTGGTTGGTTGGTTGGTTGGTTGGTTGGTTGGTTGGTTGGTTGGTTATGCATAAGTGGCTGTCTCATACCAAACAAGCAAAACATAGTAAATGTGATATCCTAATTCACCTACAGCACTACCATTTTTGTATTTTCTGATCAATAATTTTTTGAAAAAATAAGTATGTTCTCACAGTATCATTAACAACATGAGTATTGTTTTATTCATGTTTTTCTTATTATATTACTGTGTATTATCATTATAAGGCCATCATCCAAACAGCCTCTAGGTTGTGACTACACAAACTTCACAGATGAAATCTCGTGTAAAGTGCTTTGTTAAATACATTTATTTTGCATAAAATAGTATGTACATGCGAAGGCATGTGGTGGTTGCGTAACGTAGCTTTCAACTGTGCATGGTGTGAAAGCTCCATGTATCATGACGTGATTACATATTTAGTTATGTGATGTGTGCCTGTCAATTAGGCCTTTGAAGAGGTGCTGTTTGGAAGGGAACCGGTCTTCCAGGAAACAGAAGTAAAACCAGCACGTGTCCTTGCTAGATCAGAAGAAGGTACATATCATGTTTTTGTTTCATGTTTCGTAATTACTACATACTTAAATGCCGATGATGTGTTCACATTTGTCTTACTGGCATCCACGTTGTTGTTCGGTATTGCATCGCAAACCATACTGCTATTCTGATCAAAAACCTATGTCAATGCGACATAATTTTAACGTTACATTTTTATAACAACAACACAATTCTTTGTATAGAACTTGGCTCTGCTGCTTGTTTGCACTTGTAAATAATTACATTTGAACTAGTAAAGCTTTCAGATTATTGAGAGTCGATTTAGTCATACCTCTTTAAAAGGTAGTAGTTTGACAAAAGTCATTCCCAATAAATTGTAATGGTGTTACTTGCCCAAGTAGACGTTTACTACCAGATTATGTCCATTTTGTTTTAGGCGCTGTAGGTGGTATCTCAAGTCACAGCATCAGTAAAGAGAGCGATGACATGATCAACATCGGGTCAATCAACGTTGAAATTGTTCACGGTGATCTGACAAAAGAACGCACAGATGCCATTGTGAACAGCAGCAACAGTTCTTTAGATCTGACACAAGGTGTGCTCTTGAATAGTTTATATATTATTATTATATAACCTAGGCTGATTATTATTTAATAATACAATCAAATCTTTATAATAAACGTATGTGTGTGATAGTGTGTTCAAATAATAATTTGTCATATGTATGGAAAATGATAAATATGATCAAATGTTGAATTATATGGTTTGCTTAATGTTATTTTAATGTGCAATATTTTCATTTTAGCTGACCCTCGTGGCTCCCTCTAACAGCATTTTGGTATCCGAGTAGGAATTTGGCCATTGTCTGGTCCTTTGGCTTTGTTTGGCTTTTGTTTATCTGGCTTTAGTCAACGTTTATTCAAGACTGATATTATAATTATTTCATTATCCATGTATCAATAACAAATATAACTTGTAGCTATTTGTACTTATTAAATAAACATTTCAGTGCTTCAATTATACCATCATCTTAGGCTGTAAATTATACCATCATCTTAGGCCAAAAATTATACATTTAAAAATGTTACGAACCCAACCGTTTAGCTTAAATTTTCTCTATAGGGGCCACTTCCAAAGCCATTGTTGAAGCTGGTGGACCGTCGATTGTAAGGGAATGCAGGAGACTAGGTAAGGATAAATTTTATTTAACAACGGTCTGACAAAAAATGTGTATGGCAGAATTTTTTGAAGTTATCTTTGTAGAGTAAGCCAATTTAATTATGGGTACGTAGTTTTTCTGTTGCACGATTATACTCATATAATATATACCGTTTAATATTTCCAATAGTAGCGCACTACCTAATAAACGCGCACTCCATTTTGAGAAGTGAAACCTGTGAAGATATCACATTTTAATGTAACTAGGTAGATTGTGTTGCCATCTGGCGAATACAACATGGGACTAATACGAGCCTGTGGCTATTAGAAAGCCAACACTGCTGTTATCATCCTGTCGTGCCATGGTTTAGATTTAATGTATGTGAGTCGAGGTAATAAAACGATCTATTGAATAGCCACACATTCTTGTAGTTACGTAGGACCTAGCGTTACATGGTGTCGTCAGAGATGAGTACGGGACTCACAGCAAAGGTGCCTGATCCGCTGTCGCTCGAAAACAGAAGCGAGTCGTGGAAACGTTTCAAGCGTGAATGGACGTTATAAAACCATGCGCAAAACCATATATTTTCAGGAGTGAAGACACGCTAAACGCAAATGACAGCAGTACTGCTGTGGCTGGCGTCACCTTGCGGACTCTTCAGAAATAATTCATAGTGTGTGTTTTTAGCCGCAGTGTGGCACCACATTGCTCTCACTACTGGCGGCATTTGCCAGATGTCTGTGGAAGTACTAGGACTAGCTTTTATTTATTTTATCGCTTGCTCGCCGTTAGCAAAGCGTCCGAGTTTGAATTGTCTATTGAAGAATCGAGTTGTGGTCGGCTGACGTTGCTTGTCTGGAATTACAAAAACCATGAACGAAAGTGCTTTTTCAGTGTATGTCTCGTGCGTTTTTGTAGTGTGTCGATCAAGTGTCATTTGGTTTGGTAGATGTGCTGAAACTGCATCTTTGCCAAGTGCAAAAAAAAACAACGCAACACCTCATTGCAAGCTTACATTAATGTTATTTAGCACCATCACACAATTCGAAGCACATGTAAATTGGACAAAATACTGCACGCAAAATAAGCGCTACTTATGAACTAGATCGGAGATCAATGAAATGGTTCCCGAGTCAATCCCTAGAAGCGCCCCTCATTCAGCGGATAGTTCACAGTGGCGCCACATTGCGGATTAGCTACCAGTCTGATTTAGAGGCTGGTTTCACCCCTAGCGGCAGATCATGATTCGGACCACGTTTGAGTATTAACAGACGCGCACACAAGCCTCCGCACTCACGCACTGCATGTCTATAGGGAATAATACGGTACTAGTTTTTATTGTATGTTTTATTTTATATTTAATTAGTTTAATAATGTTACAACATTATAAAAGTATCTGTAGTACCATTCAACACAGAATACAGCTAGTTTGAAATGACGCCGTCATGTGTGTACAAGTTGACTAGGAGTGAAAACAAAAATACCACATGAGCTACGTCAGTCTGAGTTCCATCGACATATCCTTACTGCCAAATATATACAAGAATTTGTTTGTTACATTGTAGGGAAAACTAGCTCAAATGGGATCGCCGTCACGAGTGCTGGTCAACTTCCGTGCTTCCACATAATCCACATAGATGCTCAATATGGAGGTGACTGGACAACCATCATCGAAAACGTTCTGGTGGAAGCAGATTCTCTTCAGATCGAGTCGGTTGCATTCCCCGCTCTTGGCACAGGTACGTACACTGCTTCAGCCAAAAGAAGGTCCATTGGTGATTGGTGTGCAATATTTTCTTTCTACTTCAATTTAAACACATTTTATTTGACACATGTTGCATATTGTCATTGTGAAAGGCACAATCTACAACCCAGTGCCATATATGATTATGTTGGATGTGATTCATTTCTGCTCATGGTGATGATGATTGTCACAGACTGTAATCACTGGAATTATACTTTGTATGTTATTTTATCTTATATTAACAGTTTGTCTGATGGAAATATATGATGAGCATAACGTTTTGTAGGCATGGTTGGCTATAGTTCCAGTTCAATGGCAGATGCCATGTTAGATGCAATCGAAAGTTTCACACAACAGAAGCCAGACTCACCTTTGAAACTGGTGAAGATCGTCATCTTCCAACAGTCAATGTTGAAATCCTTCAGAAAATGTGCCTTCAAGAAGGCCAGTGGAAAGAAGGGATTGTGGTCATCTGTTATTGGTCATGTGAAAGGTCAGTTCGTAACATTGCATGCCTTGAAGTAGCTATCACTAAAATCTAGAGGTTCTATGCTACTACTTGTGTCTACTTTCTGGCAGATGAAATACTATACTTGGAAATCAAAATGTTAACACTAGGGCAGATGTTACAAACATACGACTAAATTTAGTGCCAGGAGAAAGGTAAAATTTTATTAATTATGTAATGTAAACGAAAAACTGGTTATGTTATCAGTGAACTAGCATGCATTCTTGCAATTTAAGTTTATCAATGGGGACAATGTGACCATGTTTTCAAGAGTTGGTAGAATCGTACGCCTAGTCCAAACGCCTGTCACGGGACACCATTTGAACGTCCTAACGTTATAATAAGCTTGCATGCAAGTGGGTTTGCAGTATATAATAAATAGCTGACTTTGCTTCATAGGGTATTTCTTTGGTGACGATATGACAGAAGAGAGTCCTGCTACTCGCCAGTACAACACCTTCAACATATTTGGCAAATCACATTCTGCCATCAATGCAGCCAAGAAGGCCATGCAACAGCTGTGTGACAAAGAATCAACAGAGATCATCCTTAACAGTGAACAAGATCAAGCTTCCATTGAAAAACTTACTTCAAGAGAGGTGATTACATATCTAACATAATTATATTACTCTATTTTCGCAGGTTTTCAATCCTTATTTGGTAAGGGAAACCTCATCTACAGTAGGCGAATTTCATTTGGAATACATGGTAAAAAATATAAAAAGTAATATGCAAATCTGACCATAAAACTGGTACTGGTTTCTTCATTGGCTTCATGAGCATCATACTGAGAGATAACATTTCGTTCCGGTTGCTAGATACGTAGCTTCTCTGCTTTGTATTCTGCACTGAGTACACAACTACATTAATATTACAAATATATATGAGATCATTGCTTATCTCATATTGGCAGAAATTAATACGCCACATGTATGTATGTACATTCATACATATTGTATCCATTTGTATGCACGTTAGTGCGCAAGTATACTTACCTATTTAACCTCTTCGCACCCTAGTTGGTGCATAAGGCCACCGCCCAAGTATGCATACAAAATTGTTTCCTTACACCAGTCCTTGTAGCGAGAGTATTATGTTGTTTGACATTCAGATATATTTTATTTATCATACTGTTTGTTATTATAATGTCTCTTAAAAAACATGCTTACACGAATCGCTTAATGGTTCTTTGTCTTCGTTGTTTGTTTAGTCTTCTGTGAATGCATTCCACCCGTCTCGACAACCTGTTGCACCACTGAACGGTAGCTTGGTAAATTAATAGGTGACTGAGATTGGCCCCCCTTTGCGAGATTTTAGATACGGTGCTGACAATTCACCATGATACATAATACTGTTATACATTCTTTAATTTTTACATACTTTCAGACAAGACTGGTAAAAGCATTAGAGGACAATCTTGATGTGAACATAACCATCCAGAACAACCCAGAAGTGTGTATCCGCATCCAAGGAAGACTTGTTGACACAAGACAAGCACAAGCCGATATTCTCAATATATTCAGACAAGTGGAAAATGAAGACAGGAATAAAACTCTGGCATCTTTGTATGCAAAACAGGTAAACAAAAAGTATTAATTTTTCCCCGTAAATTATTTTACTATGTGTCTGTGTCTGTGTGTGTATGTGTTTGTGTGTGTATGTGTGTGTATGTGTGTGTATGTGTGTGTGTATGTGTGTGTATGTGTGTGTGTGTGTGTGTGTGTATGTGTGTGTATGTGTGTGTGTGTGTGTGTGTGTGTGTGTGTGTGTGTGTGTGTATGTGTGTGTATGTGTGTGTATGTGTGTGTATGTGTGTGTATGTGTGTGTGCTCGCGCGCGCGTGCGCGCGTCATTTAAAACGATGAAACACAGAACATTCAGTGCTTCATGTGTATAGTTCCCAGTAATGTATGGGTGTCTCGTGTTAATAAGTTTGCTGTGTTGAAATACTTTTTACTTCTCAAAAACAGTAGATTTATCTTCGAATATTGCTGTAGGTTCACTGGAAATTCACCAAAGGAGAACACTTCCAAAATTACCCTGATGAAATCAGTGGTTTGTTGGAAAATGCGTTCCAATCCAAGAAAAGTCATGTTGAATGGAAGAAAGATACTGATGAGAAATACCGCGTAACATTCGACACCATGAAAGAGACGACATGCAACGATCGCACTGGAGTAGACGTTAAACGTGAAGACATTGGTGGTAAATATATTAACCAACTGCAGTGAGCATAAATTTATGATTGCTCTTTTGCTCGTAATAGGCAGGCAGTGAAAAACTGTGTTAGAGGAATTGTTGAAACGTATGTACAAGCGTAACACTTCGCAGGGATTTTATCATTTGTCTATTCAATGTGCAACTGGTGTTTGCCAAGTGAAAATCCAAACATGCTACTAAAATAATGATGCGACTTGTAACTTGCCTCATTTATTAGAGCTAGCTTTTCGCAGCAGCTATTGCAGTGATCATCCTACAAATAATTAGTGCAGTGCGAGTTATTTCACCATATTTGGACATTATGTTTTAGGTAGTATCGAATTGCCATCACAATGGTCGTCGATGGATGACAATGAACATGTTAAGCTGGAGCCACTGCAGCCAACCAGTCAAGAGTACAAGAAAGTGGAGACCACGTTCATAAGCACTGCACAGGGAACTGTCAACACTGTCCAAAAGGTGAATGAACTAATTGAAATATAACACATTGTGATCAATAATGTTCAAGTAGAAGAGCAATAAAAGAAATTTTCCTGCAAAACATTCCAAGACATTTTAATTAGATATACGTACATATCTATAAAATAACATTTATAATATTGTTAAATCTTATCTGATCAAGCATATGCATTTATACTTATGTATGCGGTTTTTAAAACTCTGTTTCTTATATATATATAAGTATATTGCAAGTCCCAAGTAACTGTTATAACAAGCAAATTATTGTTCGATGTCTAAGGAATGAAGTTGGCCCTAACAATTGGTGGGAGGTGGGAGAGTGGTCTCAAACAACAGATAGGATGAAGGATTGGTGAGAGGCTGGCCCCCAAAGCAGTTGAGAGATAGGAAGTTTTCCCCAAAGCTGGTGGGAGATGGGAGGTTGAGACCAATGCCATACCCCTCTATAATGTTCATACATGTGTGAATTGATGATTGCACTGGGCTATGGCCCTGATCTGTGTTCGTTTGGTGACATAATGCCTTTTTAAATACATTTTACGTTTATTCCAGAAATATGTCCTTCCATTAATTGATGTCCTGTCAGAGACGGCAATTACAATTGTAGATATGAAAAGTTACCAAATAGCTAACACCAACATAATTCGGAATATGCTTATAATCACCAGCATGTGGTACACCTTTTTTGTTACCAGATTGCAAGAGTTCAGAATCCGAGCTTGTACCGTCAGTATATGCTGCGCAAAGAAGAGTTGAAGAAACGTAGCAAGCAGACGACAGCCAATGAGCGTAGTCTCTGGCACGGAACAAGTGCTGACGCTATCACAAGCATCAACAATGGCGGTTTCAATCGTAGCTACTGTGGCAAGAATGGTTAGTAACTGTCTTACCGCAGTTTGCAATAAAAGTGGATATACAGAGTGTACGTGGGTGCGTGCGTGCGTGCGTGCGTCTGTGCGTGCTTTTCTGGACAAATAAGCATTTTGACTTATATTAAACGCTAATACGAAGGTGATATGATATCGTTCAATAAAAAAGTTACATGACATTCATTCTATGTTTATTATCGGGCCATTTAAATTGACTTTTTTCCCCTATACCAAAACAATTAGTATTGCTTCATATAAATAACATATTCCGGTAACATAAAACCATATGTTGCTTTTTTCACTATCTTGGCAGCCATCTTGAAATTTAAAATGGCTGCTAAATCACAATAAGCTGGACTATACAAGTTATATACGGGTTTCTAAGTCATGTATAATATTGATTTTGGGGCATGGAATTTATTGACAAAATAAAATTATTTTATAGCCACCTTCTTAAATTGAAGAACGCCACCATTTGCTCTCATGTCTCTTCTTCTAGACCATTTTTGTCGCGGGACCCACCCACATCGTTATTTTGGGGATATACCTACCATATGATCAATCGCCTTGGAATAACATCAAAGTTAATCCATATTTTATTTACTAAAAAACTTTCGTTTTTTATGTAGTTTACTAAAACAGTGTTGCATTTTGTTGGTTACGAATTCCGTGCAGAAAGTTCATGACTAATATTATCATTGTCATCTTCCTTTTACAGCAACTGTCTATGGCCAAGGAGTATACTTTGCGGTGGGTTCAAGCTACTCAGCACATAACCAATATGCAACTCCAGATGCCAACGGCATGAAGCATGTCTACCAGGCACTTGTGTTAACCGGAGAGTGCATCATTGGACACAGCTCATATCGAGTTCCACCAGCAAATCCAGCAACTCCTGGTTTTCCCTTTGATACAGTGGTAGACAATGCTTCCACTCCTGGCATATTTGTCATATTCTTAGACAATCAGGCCTACCCAGAGTACTTGATCACGTTCTCATAAATCTTAATATGAACATTATTGACATATGTACCGTCCGTCACCCTTTTTGTGTACATATCCAGTCATGCATATACCTTAATACGAATTAGTTTTACTTAAACATCCAATTCTGTCAACACTTTGCATTGTTGTGAGCATAAATGTTGTAAAGACTGATTGAATTCCCGTGGTTAACTGGGCACTAGAGTAGTTACAGGCTAAAAAATGGCTGTGCTACAATCAAATTAAAGATGTGTGGTTCGACAGGATTAACTTAACATCAGAAATCCTCTGCTGTGTGTTTGCCACAAACATAAGAGATACGTACACTAGAGATCATTTGTATGTACCTGTACAATAAAATACAAATGTCATGTTACAGTAAGAAATTACTATTGTATAGATAATGTGTAAACTGTTCAGTTTTCATTGTCTTACATACATTGTGTATGAACTTTGTGTAGTTTTAGTTGATTTTTAGACATGAATGTATTGTTTATCATGTCATGTTACAATAACCACATGCTCCCTGTATTCTGCAGATGCACTGTACCTATTGTCTTATAAGGAAGCCATTCTATGGTTATGTTAATCAGCAAATTACAACAAATTAATATGAGAATATATACATATATATATATATATATTCTCATATTAATTTGCTGATTAACATAACCATAGAATGGCTTCATTATAAGATATATAGGTTATATATATATATATATATATATATATATATATATATATATATACATGTATATATATATATATATATATATATATATATATATATATATATATATATATATATATATATATATATATGTATATATATATGTATATATATATATATATAATATATATCACTCATTGTGATTATTAGTTGGCTTTGCTTATTTATCTCTATTGGACTTATATGATCGGTTTGATGCTTATAAAAAATAAAGGCTGCCACAGATGGATAAAGATGTGCCCTCGTTTGATTACTGACTAGAGATGGATATATGTATGCTTTTGTTTTACTACATATAATGTATAGTATCGGTAAATGTGTACAATGTATATACCAAAATTATTGCAGGAACATTTATTATATGGTGGAAAATAGTTATATACATCTGTTTAATGTTATGGTGATGAATAGTTGATAATGAATGGACAAAGCATACCAGGAAGAACTTCGCAAACACTGCAACATTACTGTGAAATGGTACTAATGGCCAGGTCGTCTGAAGTCATTTATTGATAAATCTACACCAATTATGACTTGCCTACTGGATAGGTTACTTTGAAGTTTGAGTAGTTTACTGGTGATGTGGCAATGCTCTGGTTGACCTGTTATGTCGCACAACACTTAAGTTATAACCAGCACTTATGCATATTTATGCATACATATACATACTTTTATACAGGTAACACAAATACATAACATTACAAACGAACCGGTATCATTATCTACGTCCGCTGGTTTGCCGCGCATGCTGACGAGGAACTTGCCGTACAAACTGGGATATATTAATTGGGCCTCGCGAGACGTCGGCGCAGCTGAAAATTTGTGTTTGCACTGATGATCTGTTACTCGCACACAACCTGAAGGAATGTGTCGTACGCCTAAACGACTGTCCTTTAAGACAATCTTATGTCTTCCGGAAACTGCATCGAAGACGGTGGAGATTCCGGGGCAACTACAATGGAGGTGAGGAACAGTACAAGTGCCACTTTGAGACATAGTTCTGGTCCCGAGGGCTATCAATGGGTCATGTCGAGGACTGTCGTACACTGTAGATTGACGGACTTGGATCATGCACTAGCTGTGACCACGTTCTTAGTGGGGTAAAGCAAAGGCAAGATGCAACAAGGCTCTGGGCGCATCACCAGTGCGCTCCACAGTGAAGAAACAGTATCTGCGGTCTCGAGGGCACTAACAATGGCGCTGGGAGACGGAGGCCGACTTGACTTATGTGAGCGCAGATCACCGACAGCATTTCACATTGGACAATACCTGGCGCCTCGTGCTGAAGCATGCCTTGAGGTGGAGTGCCGCCAGACCTGCAACAATGGTCATCTCCTATAGGCTGGCTAAGGCGGCTGCTCGCGCCGACTGGCTGGCGAGGCTCGAGGAAGCGACAAGTCCACGACTGCGGATGGGGTCGGTGAATCGCGCCGTGTGTACCACCTTGTGATTCGCATAGTTTGCAACAAGGGGATGTCACCTGCATAGCTGGTTGGCATGGACCCAGTGATGTGGGTCGATCACTTCAAATAGCTCCTGGGCCCAGACACTGACCCAAAAACAAACCTCCTCAAACGACCTGAGGCAGGCCGAAACTTCCAAGGTCAACGTTGATTTGCGGGACGAGATAGAATGGCATCTGAGATGTGAACACGGCTCCACCATCCGACGACGTTTGTGGATGCAATGAAAGAGACTCGCCACAATGGGACCGTAGCGGTCTTGGTCCTCACGGAGCTGTGGTCGAACTCGTCGCTGGCCACTCGAATTCTAAACACGCTGATGCGGTGCGTGTGGTCTGGGGAAAATCCGCGGGTATCATGTTTGGAGGCCGAGCTATGCCTACTGTACAAGGGCAGCAAGGAGGATCTCAACAGCCTCTTGGTCCTGTTGGGTGTGACAGAGAAGTACCAGCGTGGGCAGCCGCAGCAGAATAGCTTCGATAGGTCATGGAGGAAGCCATCTTGAACAGTAAGCTGTCCCGTGGCACTTGTCGTTGTCCTCATTGGCTATTATTGGATTGGAAATGTCTGATTTTGAATTGAAAGATGGATTTGTTTTGTTCTGAATAAAACTCTTGTTTACGTGGTAATAAGACAGGATTTATTTAGTAAATTTTAACGCATTGATTATTGATTACTAGCATGATTAGTACAACTTTACACCCACCGGTTTACAGAAGATGACACAGCTGATTTTCAAAGACAGTCTTCACATTATTTCTATGGTAAATGGTGCAGTTATTCACCATATAGTGTCGCCACACAACAAAACTCACACCAGAGGCGCCACTATCCATTTCACAACTGCCACAACATGCATTTAATGTGCAGGTTCTGCACGACTCATGTCATTTTGTAAATTCCTATTTTGTGTCGAGACATCTCTCAATTTCAATTGCATGCACTGTTGTATAGTGCATGGCTTAACAAAGTATATATATAAGTAAAATAACGTTAATTTTTCTTTAAAATTATGTTATTAATACGCAACTGCACAGACGCAATGACGTAATAAATCGTAGAAAACAATCGCGTTGCCAGGCCAACAAATCGGTTTTACCAGAGCAGCGCGACTGTTCGTTTTGAATTAATAACCAAGTTGTGGCAGTGGTGATATACTGGGTGGCGCCACTGTCGGGGGGTGTGTAATGTTTCATTTTTGTTTGAAACTGTGTTACGTTACTGAATCACATGTTGTAGTGAAGTAACAAGTCGTAAGCGACAATATCCAGCCACCAATTTATGTAGTCCACTTTGCAACTGTTCAAGGGGGGCAGCCGTGGCCTAGTGGTTAAGGTGTTGGACTCTAAATTCAAGGGTTGTGAGTTCAAGACCCACACTGGTCACGGTTCGTTTTCGAAGCTTAGGCAATTTCGTTTACCCTACTTTGCCTCAGTCTACTCAGCTGTAAATGAGTACAAACACTGTTTGGAAGGTACCTGCGATGGACTAGTGTCCCGTCCAGGAGAGTCAGTATAACTGCACTCTAAGTTGCTTAGCACTACAGAAACCAGGTTTAAGCACTGGCCATATAAGCCTTTATGGCTTCCTAAGGCGTAATGCCTGGGGGATGACTTTACCTTTACCTTTGCAACTGTTCATTTAGTTGTGACAATTGTGATACGCTGAGTAGTGTTACTTTTGGTGAACTTGCCCAAACTCCCCGATAGTGGCGGGGTGTTAACTAAATGGTTGGGTATATAAATAAAAGATTGGTTGAGTAACGCGATTGTTGTTTATGAATTGTTACGTCACTGCGGATGTACATTTGAGTATGCGTGTATGTTCCTACACACATTTTCAACGCAAAAAAAATTGTATGCAATTATAATTGAGATATTTATTGAAAAAAAATAGGAATCTACCAAATTAAATTACGATTCGCAGAATCTGCACATGCAATATAAGTTAGTGGCAGGGATAAAATTGTGGTGGCATTACATTCACTATGTGGTACCACTTGTGGGGAGTTTGTGGTTTGCTGTTTTAATAAGGCATGTAGCATAATTATCAATTATTATAATCCATTCAATATTAAATCGATGTGTATGACGAATAAAAAAATATTGGCCACATTTCAGTGCAATACAATTGTATCGTTTTATATACCAACAGCTCCAAATAAGTCAAGTCTTAATCAATTACTGTTGGTGTCCATTTAATTACATAAAACTGAAATACAAAATGGAATCAAGGTATAAATGGAACAACACAATATGTGTGGACAACATGAAAATTACCAATAAATGGCAACAAATGCACATTATTATACATAACACAACTAATCATTATATAAATACACCCCATTGCTACTTATTAGACTTAGGGTCGGGGGGAAACGATGGCCATTTTCAAAGGTTGCTTTATCAAATTCTACTAAATGTTACATGCTCAAACTAATATACAGTTGTGCCTAAAGTACACCAAATATGCATGTACCTTCATTCCAGGGTTGCCATCTCCTAATAATCTTCATCTATCGTTTCTAACCTGATAATAATAGTATACGGTATCTTATTTAGTAATGAGTATTTCTATTTGTAATAGGGCAAGTAACATAAGTATTACACTTCTTCTTGTCCTTGTTTCGACCATTTAAATAAAACGAAATGTTGTTCTGTTATGATTGTCCATTAATGTTGTTGAAAACAAATATTCAATCATCGTCTTATATTGTTATCTGATATATAAACATAGCTTGTATAATTTGGCTTGTGATCTTAAAGTATTATAGTCCATTAAAATTGAAATCAATTTGCATGATGCGTATTCGACAAATGTAAAAAAATATCTGGCAAAATGTCAACGCAATCCAATTATATTAAGAGATTGAAGAACTCCCGTGGCCGTCCATTATGACCCATGCGTGTTTGCACGACACCAAACATATCAATGAAAACGTTTACTAAATTGTCATGCAAACATGTCAACCTGTGGGTATTAAAATGGCACATAATCGCTTTGTACGTGCGCGATCAATTACTCCACACCTTCAAACCCATCAAAACAAACACATTAAAGAAATACAAAATAAGCAAATAATTGATTTACAGAGAATAATCAATCGCTGCTTTGAACACCTCTGCATACGGTTGTAGTCGATGATGACAGTATTAGCTATTTAAGACTTTCTACGACGTTTCACAGCTCTGATAGTTTGAGCTGGAGTTCACCTTTATTAAGAAAAGGGTGGTAATGATCAGCTCCATCAGCTAAACTTACGGATGCACTATGTGATGGCGCTGTAGGTGTTGGTGTCCGATACCGCACCGATGGCGGGTTGTTCAATCCAAGGAGGCTCAAACGCCAACACCACGGCTCAAGTGGACACTGTCTGCGATCTCCTCTTTGCGGATGAATGTGCGCTCTGTGCTGGATCGCAGTCATTCATGCAACACAGCATGGACCTACCTGTTAGCCACGACTTGTGACAATTTTGCTTTAACTATCAACACCAAGAAACATGTAGCAGCCTGATCCAGGGAAAGCTTGCGCTGAGCCCACAACCACTGTCAATGATCAAGAAGCTCAACCATTTTCTCATGAGCTACCTAAAATAAAAAAAATAAAAAATGATGTGGTAGTACAAGATTCCTCACACCGAGGCCCTTGCTAGGGCAAGCATGACCAGCAACCAAACAGTCCTCAAGAAACTCAGCTGAGATGATGCTGGTCATGTGATCCGCATAACAGAGGAACACCTACCAAAGACGCCACTCCATGGTGAACTTCTGACAAGAAACCATTCCCAAAGCGGCCAAAATAAACGCTTCAAGGACACACTGAAGGCCTCCATCATCACTGACCCTGAGAGCTGGGAGAGCGTCACCCAGGATCGCCTAGGTATGTGGACTGTGAAAGTCTAGAGAAAGCAATACGTTTCCACCCTACAATTCTGCAGCAGTGTCCTGCCCCCTTGTGACAGACTATTCCTGGCTAGGGTCCATCGTAATATAGCTACTTTGGAGAGATGACATCGTGGTCCTCTTCGCCCCAGAAGGACGAACTATTAATCTTCTTTACCACCAAAAATTTCCCATCCGAGTTGGTATTTGTGTGGGACAAATCATTAGTGTTTACAACGTGGCGAACACAATTGGCCGGTAGGCGAAGTCCGCTTCAATTTGCTTTGACAAAAAAGAATGTATCGAGGCCCTACCTAGGTTCATCGGCGGCAGGTGTCTAGACAAGTGGCGGTGACAAAGCTAAAGACAGAACAGTGAAACTCGGCAGTTATAATATTGTAATAAAAATGTGTTCATATTGCAACTAGTAACAAACATTTGAATGTTATGGATACTGTTTAAGTGGTGCATCAATATAAGTACTGTGGACTTATTTAAATAAATGTGACACAGCAACATATACCTATATGCATTTGAATGTTACATTTTATGCTACAACTGGACAATATGGTGCACATACTTTTATTGGATAGCAGTTGCACCACAAATGGAAATGTTTTCTATTAAACTTTGTTTAAAACTACACACTAAGTACAGTAATGTATCATTATCATAAGTAGTCTTCATATTTGAAATACATTTGTAACTACCTCTCATCATAAAGCTCTCTTGCATTTTTGGTGATGCTGGATCCTAAGGGGTGGAGAAACTGAGTGACGTTGTGCGACGATATGGGTGGGAGAATGGTGTTGCCTGTAACATCTCTATAGTTGGTGGCGTGTGGTACAGACATTTGTCAGTCAGCGTCATGCTTTAAGTCGCTGGTGGTTCAACCAACATTGCTGTCCCGGTCATATGCCTCCAACCTGTATACATAGAAATATAAATTAGACTGCCAAGTAATCATTGAGGAAAACCTAAAACTGGCATTGCCAGGTACAAGTACATAAATACAGATGTCCTATCCATTATACAGGGTAATGCAGAAAGCATTATGCAGTATGTATGTATGTATGTATGTATGTATGTATGTATGTATGTATGCATGTATGCATGCATGCATGCATGCATACAAACATACATACATACATACATGCATACATGCATACATACAAACATACATATATGCGTATGTATATATTAATGTAATTGCCAATTGGCAGTTTATGTATAATCACAAAAGCTGCTAGCTATTGTCTGAATTTGTTTCTATTCACAAGTTTGCGGCACAGCCGGTAGCCCCGTTGATTGTATGTCCATTAATTAGCATCTAAGTAGGTTATTCAACACACTCTTTGACTTTGGTTTTGTAATAATAGCACATGCCATGGACCAATACACATCACACGGTTGCATAATATTACGTAAGCACAAGTCAGTAGGCGACAAGAACTCGAATTGATTGAAGGGTGTCGAAGACCCTATCCGGCTATTGCATTTATGATGATACCGTTATTATAAATTATGTGTGTAACCACTGCTGTCTAAAATGTTAATTCATACTTATCCTATTATCGCTCCCTTACCTTTCAATCAACTCCTTTTTCCGACCCGCACGTTCCGCCTCTCGCTTTCTGAGCTCGTGTCTAAGCGCAGGTAGCTTTTGATGATCGTATTTGCCCATTATAATAAAACTTGTAACAGATTAAACAACACTTGCAATCACGCCTTTAGTACCACTGAGAAATACGGTTAAACGTCAGATGCTAGTAGCGGTGTGGTGCTAGCGCCACGTAGCGGATAACGGTGCACACCTCATCATTATGTTAAGATGTCACTCAAAGTTTGAATAACTCATTTAACCGTCCATTATGACTACACATGTTTTCACGACACTACATATATCAATGAAAACGTCTTCGTAGATTGTTATGCATACGTGTCAATATATGAGAATCAAAGTGGTACCTAGTCGCTGCGCACATGCGCGATATATCGTTTCACCCAGTCAAACCCTCCAAATGAAACATAATAAAAACTAAAAAATAAACAAAGCATTTATTTACAGAGAATAATTAATCGTTACGTTTAACGCCTGTGCAAACGGTTGGAGTCGATGGTGACAGTCGGCTTTCCTTAAGATTTCCTGAAACGATTCACAGCTCTGTTAGTTTGAGCTGGAGTTCACCTTTATTAAGTAAAGAGTTGGTATTGCTGAATGGCAAATCATTAGTTTTTACAACGTGGCGAACATAATTGGCCGGCAGGAGAAGTAAGCGTACATTTGCTACGGCAGATAATAAAGTATCGAGGCCCTGGTTTGGTCCACCGATGGCAGGTGTCTAAGTCCACGCAGGTGGTCATGGCAAAGCCAAAAGCAGAAAAGTAAAAATCGGCAGCACAGTAAAAATCACATTGTAACTGGTTACCATTTTGGGTCTTAGGGTACAAGTTTCAGTGTTGCCCATACCCTTCACCTTCATTCATTCTTTGACCGGGAAGGTTGTAGAGGTGCCATTTCCACAGTCCTCGCCAGGTTCGGCTGTCTTCTGTTGTGCGTAATAGGGTCGGTAAGCCTTGCATGATACATTCTTGAATGTCATCCAGCCAGTGTTTCCTCTAGCGTCCCCGTCTTCTCTTTTCCTCCAGGGTGCCCTGCGGGTTGTTTTTTGAGATGGTGTTGAGTCGGGTGATGTGTTCATACACAAGTTAGCCATACGCCTATAAGAATAATTTAATAAATTCTTTCTTCTCACATCTTTCTTCCAATTATCACTCGTACGTCACTCGTACGATCTCTTTCTTTTCTGAGTTTCCTGGATCTTGCGGTCAATTACACAACCGATCAATGACATTTGAGAACATTAACTGCCTATTCCTCGTAACTGGATGGTAATGTCATCGAACGTTTTAAGAATAAGCACGATTCGCGAATAATAAAACGGAAAATGACAAAACAAATTGTAAATACGCTAAATTGTAGTCACGTGATATATCTTGTAGAGCGTAGCGGTTTTTCCTGGCTACCATGACCACCAGATAGATAGATCAACCATGTTTTAGTTTTTTTTTTCTTTATTTTGTTGTATACATTTTTATTGATCCATCCTTGTTTTTATCTCACTTTTAGTGCAATGTTGCTAAGCTTTGCTTTGGGCCACTTTTAATCTTTTCATGGTATCACTTCAGAAAAAAACGACGGCGGTTTCGCATCAAACAACGATGATTTCCATCTCCGGGAAGGATATTTATCCGCTATGTAAAAATACTGGAGACTCCGTAAGAATGAAGGTAAGTTGACACGCATGGTATAAAGTGTCATAATTTTTTAACTCTGTCACATGACCTTAGCATGTGACTTGTAGTACAAGGTAGGGACGATATTTGAAGAATGGACTGAAGAAGGAAAAACGCAACGAACCTAAATAAGCTAACATTAAGGAAGTTATCGATAACCTCTTTGACATTGCTCATGCCATTGCAATCAATATAGTCAAAATCAAAGCATGTTTTCTTGGCACAAAGAGAGACGGGACGGCACAAATGAACGGGTGTCAGTTGACAACTGCAATACAACTGCCCCCAAGCCAAAGACTAAATACAAAATCTGCCCCTTGTCGTCAGTGAACAAAGTACATGATTTCCTGATGCCAAGAAGGCGACAAAAGTGAAAAAAAGTGTAGAAGCGCATGCCGTACAATGTCGAGACATTCGCATTCACTACAAATAAAGAAGTTTCCATTTATCGTTTAGGTTTTGGATCATATGTGTGGTATCGTGAAAACGCGTGTTCTATCATGTTCAGCAATAGGAGCGAACGTCACCCATCGAGCAACCTCTAAACGTGGCTCAATTCCGATAACATGTTGCCAGATTAATGTGTTCATTGATTCTACAACAAATTAGGGGTTCATTTTATCATGGGCGGCAATGGGAACAAACGTCCCCCAGTCCATGGGCTGTTGGACTTCGCGACCGGCAGCCCCAGGACACTTATTGGGACAATTCCCCGAAAGTAATGATGATTTTTATTTGTTACCCATAGGTAATGACCACACTAATATACATACACACATACGTAAGTACGTAGGCAAGCACGCACGTACGAACGTACGCACGCACGCATGCACGCACACACACACATACACACACACATACATACATACACACACATGTATATATATATATATATATTTTATATATATATATATATGTATACATATATATATATATATATATATATATATATATATATATATATATATATATATATATATATATATATATATATATATATATATATATATATATATATATATATATATATATGTATATATATATATATATATATATATATATATATATATATATATATGTGTGTGTGTGTGTGTGTGTGTGTGTGTGTTACGTACGCAAGCACGCACGTACGCACGCACGTACGCACGCACGCACACACACATACATACATACATACATACATACATACATACACACACATGTATATGTATATATATATATATATATATGTATGTATATATATATATATATATATATATATATATATATATATATGTGTGTGTGTTTGTATGTGAATGTATGTATGCATATATATATATATATATATATATATATATATATATATATATATATATATATATATATATATATATGCATACATACATTCATACATACATGCATACATGCATACATACATACATACATCCATACATACGTACATACATACATACGTGTGTGTATGTGTGCGAGCGTGCGTGCGTGCAAGCGAGCGAGTGAGTGAGTGCGTGCGTGCGTGCGTGCGTATATGCGTGTGTGCGTGCCAATAACAATTTACGCAAGGATGTACACCTACTGGAAGCGAATTGGGAATAATAAAGCTGACGTTCATTATGCGACCCTACAGAAGAGGTCTCTAATCAGCATGCACACCTGCACCTCAAGAACCTAAATAAGGAAATTGCATATTGCGTTGCTTCGTAAGTAACTTCATTTTTAGTGTATCTAAATGTATTCTCGGGCGTCCCCTGTTTCGCAATTCGTGACCGTGGCTCATTTAACAAGATTTAACAAGATTTGCCATCCAAGCCAAAGGCCCAGATGGCAAGTGGACAAGGAAGCCATTGGCTTATCGAGAGTCCAACAATGTTCATCTACTTATAGCCCGTGTGTGTGTGTGTGTGTGTGTGTTACGTACGCAAGCACGCACGTACGCACGCACGTACGCACGCACGCACACACACATACATACATACATACATACATACATACATACACACACATGTATATGTATATATATATATATATATATGTATGTATATATATATATATATATATATATATATATATATATATGTGTGTGTGTTTGTATGTGAATGTATGTATGCATATATATATATATATATATATATATATATATATATATATATATATATATATATATATATATATATATGCATACATACATTCATACATACATGCATACATGCATACATACATACATACATCCATACATACGTACATACATACATACGTGTGTGTATGTGTGCGAGCGTGCGTGCGTGCAAGCGAGCGAGTGAGTGAGTGCGTGCGTGCGTGCGTGCGTATATGCGTGTGTGCGTGCCAATAACAATTTACGCAAGGATGTACACCTACTGGAAGCGAATTGGGAATAATAAAGCTGACGTTCATTATGCGACCCTACAGAAGAGGTCTCTAATCAGCATGCACACCTGCACCTCAAGAACCTAAATAAGGAAATTGCATATTGCGTTGCTTCGTAAGTAACTTCATTTTTAGTGTATCTAAATGTATTCTCGGGCGTCCCCTGTTTCGCAATTCGTGACCGTGGCTCATTTAACAAGATTTAACAAGATTTGCCATCCAAGCCAAAGGCCCAGATGGCAAGTGGACAAGGAAGCCATTGGCTTATCGAGAGTCCAACAATGTTCATCTACTTATAGCCCGCCCTCCTGAGATATGTGTCAACCTTGTTTTTAAACATATTCACGCTGCTAGCAGTTACACAATCTGTTGACAATTTGTTCCATTCATTTATTGTCCTCTGTGAGAACGAGTGCTTCCTGATGTCCAATCTACATTGATCCTTTACTAATTTTACCTCATGTCCTCTAGTTCTGCTATCCTTCTTGAGTGAGAAAAACATATTTCTATCAATATTTTCATACCCATTCAATATCTTAAAAACTTCAATTTGATCTCCTCTTAACCTCCTTGTCTCTAGAGTTGTTAAACCACATTCTTTCAGGCGTTCTTCATAACTAAGGTCTCTCAGTTCTGGAATCATTTTAGTTGCTCTCCTTTGTATGCGTTCAAGCGTATCTATATCCTTCTTACGATATGGTCTCCATGCTTGTATACAGTATTCTAAATGAGGTCTAACTATTGCTTTATAAAGAGGTATAATTAACTTTTTTCCCTTGTATGTTATGTTTCTTCTAATCAATCCAAGAATTTGATTACCCTTTGAAGCTGCAATACCACACTGCTCTGAAACTTTCATATCAGCGCTTATTGTAACTCCTAAGTCCTTTTCTTTTACAGTAGTACCCAGAACAGTATCTCCCATTCTATAGTTTACATTCAAGTTCCTATGTCCTGTATGTAGGCATTTACATTTCCCAAAATTGAACAACATCTGCCATTTCTCAGACCATTTCACTAATCTGTCTAGATCGTTTTGTAAATGTTGTTTATCACCATCAGTATTAACCTTTCTAAACAGTTTTGTGTCATCCGCAAATTTCAGTACGTTACTTGTTATACTGTCGTCCAAGTCATTGATATAAATTAAGAATAATATAGGTCCTAATACTGATCCTTGAGGTACCCCACTCAAAACCGATTTCCAATTTGAAATTTCTCCATCTACTACAACTCGTTGTCTTCTGTCAGTCAGCCATTGTTCTATCCAGTCAGTTATGCTATCCCCGATACCATGGGCTTTTAATTTAAGTAGTAATCTTTGATGTGGCACTTTGTCAAAAGCTTTCTGAAAATCTAAGTAGATAATATCTACTGGCGATCCCACGTCTATCCACTTAGTGATTTCTTCCAAAAAACATAACATATTTGTTAAGCATGACCTCGCTTTAAGGAATCCATGTTGAGATGAATTTAATAATTTATGCTTAACGAGGAAGTCCACCATATGGTCTTTAATTAACCTTTCTAATAATTATTTCACATCACCCGCTATTTCAGATTGTACTGACTTGACACCTGACATTTTCAGTTGGGACACGGGAAGTACTAGATTCACATTGATTGCGTGAGTTCGTTTACGAGTGCATGTCACTATAAGATTTTGTCTGGTCACTCACAATTAATCGAAAACCTTCTTAGACGTCCTGTTTCTGTATGTATTTCATGAACATTGACATGTTGATTACCATTGATTATGTTTATGTCGAACCAAAGATTAATAACCTACAAGTTCATCGTAAAGGATATAAGTATATATTTATTTAACAGACGGAACACATATCTATTTTAGATGAAGGGTATTCAACTGAAAAACGTATAAGTGGCGAATGTTGATAGTAGTTAATTATGATAAGTAAATGCTTTGAAATAAGACCCAAAATTAAATATTTTTTTTATTTTGAGATCAGAACACGCAGACTATAGTGTGTGTGTGTGTGTATATATATATATATATATATATATATATATATATATATATATATATATATATATATATATATATATATATATATATATATATATATATATATATATATATGTATATATATATATATATATATATATATATAAATATGTATATATATATGTATATGTATATATATATATATATGTATATATATATATATATATATATATATATATATATATATATATATATATATATATATATATATATATATATATATATATATATATATATATATATATATATATATATATATATATATATACACACATTCGATATGTTTAGTTTCAAAATCATATCTTAGAAACATATTTTCCATGTTTACTTGTTAACTATAAAAAACAGGATTTTAGTGGGACATTAGTGGAAGTTTAACTAAAAATATATCATTATTATTATTACGTTGTTGCTAGCAATTGCAGACATTAAACAGGTGGATTAATACCATATGTCACGCTTTATAACTTTGATGAAAATCAGTTTCATTGAAGCGTCTGCTTTCCTCTTCCGTAATCTGCCAAAGAGAGATATATATCTATAGATAACATGCGTCAATTTTGTCGTTGGCAATGTGATGTCGACTCATGATTAGCGGAACATTAATCAAGTCTATTTTCTCAATTAATTTGATACGGAATATAGTAATACACGACGAACGGGACGCGTACTAATAAGCAATATGGAGCCATCTTACAGATAAATGAGTTGCATTTAGAATGTTTTAAATTCACCAACTCCAACATCCAGGTAATTGTACAAACAGTAATTTATGACCCTCGGGTGGTGATATGTTGACTCACACATTCGATGTTAAGCTTTCACGAGAGCATCACCACATGTTTGCTTGCCTTCTCTTTCCGCTTCATGTTGTTTTCTGAAGTGTCGTATTTACTTTTAGATACGTTCAGGAATGTGTAGAACCCGGTTCATCCAGCCTATTTAATTTGAAATAAGTGTTGGCTGCAGCAGATTGGCAGATTAGCACACTGCACTGGTGGAAACTGGGGTCATCTGATCTTGTCATCTAGAACACGTTGCGTTTGATGTAGTGGATGACCATCGTGATAAATCGTGAACAAAGTAGCCACCCTGCGCTATGTAACATGAATGTCTTTCTTATCACGCACAGCAAATGCGTTGAAAACGACATAAATACCGTCACAACGCTTAATCAACATGCACAGTATGAGACGAATATTGCTAATATGCCATGTCGTGTATGCGTGCGCTGGTTCCTCACTCGTAAGGTAATACGAACCATTTGGGGATCATTTTCTTATTGTCTTCATTGAGAAAGTAGGCAATATACGTGTGCAATAATGCCCATAGCAATAGTCTACCAAGAGAACATTTACGTCAACCTTTGTCTGGAGTCAGCAGCGGTATTACTGTCGTACACACTGCCTGTTCAGTGCATCTCACGCGCCCGACGGGGAAGCAACTCTTGCAGCTAGAGCTAGAATTAGAAGGTTGGAGATTGAGACCACCACTCGGTGAGTAAACGGTATGTTACACATTTACCCCCTGTGTGGGGTATTTTACTTCCCCTGACATAGACATCTGGGCCGTATGCTATAGTGTAAGCCGGCTAGTCGGTATGCACGAACACCTACTAGGCTCAATGTCCGCTAAGCCCCGGCGTATCTTTACGCCCAAGAACCACCAGGACTAACTCCGTAGTCTCTAAGCATAATGCAAATGTTAGACTGGGACAGTGATTGTTTAGCGTAGACGACACCGAGGACATTTGAGGCGAAATAGAATATTCAGTGATTGAACGAATCCTTTGGACCAAAAGTTTGGAAATTGTTGATAACATTCAAAGTTCAGATTTAGACGTTTAGATATATTGTCGATTGTTGACAATTGTTATGTCACTGATAACATCGGCGAATGGCAGCGGTTTGTTTGGTGGTCCGTTCCCCTTCTGTTTTGGTCACACACACTAATCGCTATTAATTTTTTTAATGTCGTCCTCCTTGCGAAAGTGGCGGTGTTCGACACCAAACGCATGCGTTTACTTTGGTTTCGGCTTGGCTGTGATATCTCGCCAAAACGTCTCTTTTTTAATCGTTATCGAGGTTTGTAACTTACTCGTAATCGTTACTTTACCGTTGGCGATGCCTTCAATCACGCATATGATACATTCATCTATACAGTTTGCGTTTCCCTTCTGCGTTCCGCCGAGGACAACTTCGGTATTTAAGCTGACTCTGAACTAACAGATTGACAGTTGTGACCCTTTGACCCGTTGCGCGCGCGCAGAGCAATGGAATATGTCGGGAATCCACGGGGAATACCTTCTACGTCCGGACTAGCGAGCCTAGTCTATAGACTATCTAGTCTGAGACTATCGGTGCGCAGCGTCCTGTTCATGCATCGCGACTAAATGTATCGCTAGTCTATAGCTTAGCTAGTCCGGACGTAGGGCTCAGTCTGGGACTACGCTTCGCCCGGTCCATGCATTCGGCCCTGGTACAAGGGACCCCCGGCAGTTACTGTCTATTCTGAAAGACACTGACAACGTGCGGTGAACTGCATTGCCCAAGCCACGACTAGGCGGTAGGTGAACTAAAAAACAAATGGCAGTGGCACCGGTTGCTTTGCGACTTAGTGGGTATTCTTGCACCGTCTTTCTGAACGAATACATCACGAACAGTCACGTGCCAGATGCCTAAACACTACTGCACTGTATTTGAATTCAACTACATGTGTGTAATACACAACGCTGCTTTAATAATTCGCTTAGCCCATGGCGAATCAGGTTCGCTTGTGCTCCAATATGAAATATCTTCTTCTTATCGTATCGCTTTACCTCGTCACCGCAGTACACATGATCTGGCACAGGATTTGTAATCTGCCAAGTCGTCTGGTCTGCAATACTCTGATAGGAGGGGGCACATTAGCACTATTGCTATTGTGTAAAAAATAAAATTATCTGAATAATTTATTGTGATCGTTAGATCGGGAAAATTGCGAGGGTGTGTACATCGTTACGCCATTGTGTATATAATAACATAATCTGAATAATTTACCCTGTTCGTTAGATCGGGAAAATCGCGAGGGTGTGTATAACGTTCCGCCATTGTGTATGGAATGCAATCATCGGGATCATTTAAACTGATCACTACATCGGGTAACTTGGGAAAGTGTGAATAATGTTACGTCATAGTGTATAGAACGTGCTACTTGTAAGCACTTTATATTTTATTCTTTCGACTGGGCCCCACTGAGAATTATTGGTCCGATTATGTTATCAAAGCATTCCACCAATGAGTTAGCACATCTTGTTGTTATTAAAATTTACTCATTAAACATTTCAAAGGGGTTTTCTTGGCTTAGAGATGGAGTCAACATCATGTTGCGTGTTTTATTTTGCATTGCGTATGCATATGCTTGAGTTGTGGAGTGAAGTTATTTACGCCTCGAAACAGCAACAAGGAGATTCCAATACAGTCCTTTCGATTGACAGTTCGGGACTGGTGAAAGCGCATTGTTCAAACATAATTATACAGCTGTTTTTATGCAAAATTTCTCGGTGTTCAGTAATCCTTGTAATGGCATTTTATTAAACTTGTCAGAGCAAATTAAATGTATCAACAAATTAAAATTTCCAAATAAGAATGTTGCTAAACAATAATAATTATCTAAGCGAAGCCACTGTATTTAAATGTAAGCTAAATCGATGGGAGTGCCAGGACATAAGCCAGGACAGAAGCCAGGACAAAAGCCAGGACAGAAGCCAGGACAGAAGCCAGGACAAAAGCCAGGACAGAAGCCAGGACAGAAGCCAGGACAGAAGCCAGGACAGAAGCCAGGACAGAAGCTAGGACAGAAGCCAGGACAGAAGCCAGGGCAGAAGCCAGGACAGAAGCCAGAACAGAAGCCAGGATGGTGGAAGCAATGTATGAGAAAACAAAAGAAGGAGTTGTGGTTAGATCTGGATTTTCGGAAGAGTTTCCAGTTAACATCGGTTTGAGGCAAGGAAGTGCCCTTAGCTCTTTATTGTTTATCATGGTGATGGAACTAATCAGCAGGAAGATCAGCACAAAGGATGTTCTCAGGAAGATGGTGTATGCAGACGATCTGGCCATAATAGCAGAAAGCAAATAAGTGTTGGAGGAATGGAAGGGGGTGTTCGAGAAGCACGGACTGCGAATGAGCCTAGAGAAGACAGAAGTTATGTGGGTTGGACACCAGAGAGAGGAGTTGAACATCAGGTTGGATGGTAAGGAGATCAAGCAAGTGGATGGCTTTGAGTACCTTGGAGGAATGGTTACGAAGGATGGGCATTCAGAGGCAGAAGTGCGACGTCGGACACAAGCGGGAGCGAATGCTTGGATAAAGGTAGAGGGAGTCATGGTGGACAGACACATTTCTAAAATGCTGAAAGCGAAAGTCATGAGAACGTGTGTTACACCAGCATGCTTTATGGTATGCACACAGTGACTTTGACAAAACAACAACAACAGAAGCCGCACGTTTGTGAGAACAACTGGGTTCGTCAAAAAACAAGAACAAAGATGATGGACAGTAGAAGGATGAACGATCTGAGGAAAGAGGTTGGGATGCCATGCAGCCTAACAGTAAAATTGGTGAGAAGCAGGATGAGATGGGCAGGCCACTTGGTAAGAATGGATTCAAGCATACTAGCAAAGCTAGGCGCAGGAAAAGGGGACGGCCACAACTGAGATGGGAGGACTGCGTGAGGAAGGACATGAGAAGATCGGGGGAGGATGACAGATGAAGAGAGGGGGTGGCCGATAGAAAACTATGGAAAGAAAGAACAGAAAGAGTGGCTCGGCAACACATTACCTGACCCTCACCCCTGTACAGCAGGGAACAAAGAGGAAGAGCACAAATAGGTTTTAATATAATGGTTATGTTTATCAAAAGCGAGGTAAACGGGTGTGTGGAGAGGGATTGCCTGGTGGTAAGACAGTAGAGGATGATAATAGAAGAGAAAGGGGCATAGTGTGCAGCAAGCGAATGCGAAACGAGTGATACGGCGGGAAAGGAGGTTTGCTGATTTAGTGTCACAATGGAAGGCGTGGAAAGCCCGGATATTCATGGGGGATTCAATCATTACGAAAGTACATCAAGTTGTAAACAGAGGAGAGGACACCACGTTATGTATACCAGGGGCAAAATAGAGAATGTAGCAGAGAAGCAGGACAGGTCATCGGTGGTGGCACGGGAGGTATTGTATCGTGCATGTGGGAACGGCCAATACCGAGAAGCAGGGAACGTCGGACATCGTTGGTAAGTACAGTAGGTTGGTCAAGACACTTAAATAAGTACGGATTGGACAGATTGTGTTGTCAGGGATGTTTTTTAAGTAATGTGGGGCAGTGGTGAGGAGCATAGTAACTGTAAGAGGATGGCGGTCAACACACAAGTACATAAGGAATGTATGTTGGAGGGAGTAGGCTTCGTAGACATATGATTACACTGTGTGGGAAAATATTATTTTTCGTGAGAGACGAATTAATTTGACTGGGAAGGGTGCTGCAGTTCTTTGGTGTGAGTTTGCTAAGGTTGTCGACGAGGGCACAGGACCGTAAATCATTTAAATTAGGTGCACACGGTGAACTGACAGAGAAAACCCAAAGAAGTACAAATACATATCCAAAGAAATGTTATCCAATCATTTCGGAAAATGAACTTAAATGTGTATGCGTAAATGCCAGGTGCATACTAAATAAAAAAGCGAGTTAGACATGATGTGATTTGAACCTCACGTAATAGGTAACACATAATCATGGACAAATAAAGATAGAGTAGATGCTAAGTTAACACGGACAGGCTATGCAACGTTTAGGAAGGATAGGCGAGAAAGAAGGGGAGGTGGAGCATTTTATATAATAATGAATCTAGCCAAACATATGAAATAACATTGAAAGGTGAAGCGGATTGTGAGGAAGCAATTTGGCGTAACATAGTTACAAATAACTCAACATTTACAACAGAAGTAGTTCATTGTAGTTCAAACATAGGACATAGGGAATATTTGCAATTATAAAAGGCTAAGAGGTAGATAAGGAAGGGGAATGTGTTATAATGGGTGATTTTAACCATGGCCATAACCTTTGAATAAAAATTGGTAGGTATTATAAAAACATATGAGCACGAGTTTATGTAAGGAGTAAACAGAAAGTTCGAACCACTGGAAACAAACAGGAGAAACATATTTATAAACGGGTCTCAATTGAAAGAGATCCTGAATGAGTATCTAAGCTAAATCTACGCCACAGAAGATGTCAACTCACTACCAGTTCCAGTTACTAAACTTGAGGGCGATCTTTTAGGAGAGTTATTTGTAACTCCTCAAATTATAACAAAGACAATTATGAAGATAATATACCTGGAGTTGATGGGATACCAACAACACTGCCTAAGAAAATTATTGAGCAAATTAGTACACCACAAGCAAAAGTGTTTAACTGGTAACTAGACGAAGGAATAATTCCTTCATAATCAAAAGAAGCAAGCATTGCCCGCAATTTAAGTCAGAACATTACATACCAATCTAAATCAGTAGTTACACCGTATTTGGAATATTGCATACAAGCATGGAAGCCACATCTTAAGCAGGACATAGACAAGCAAAGAAAGAATGCAACGAAGAACATCTAAATTCTAAATTATTCCAGAATTGGTATACCTTAGTTATGAAAACCGCCTATTAGAATGAGGTTTGACAACAAAGACCAGGAGACTAACAGGTGACCAACACTAATAGAAGTGTGTAAAATAGTGAATAGTTATAAGAATATTAATAGGAATAGGACACAAAGCAGCTTTAATTAAGGAACAATGTAGGTTGGACATGAGAAAGTACTCTTTCTCACAGAGGATGATAAATTAATGGAACAAACTGTCAAATGATTGTATTAATGCTAGTAGTGTTGGTTTGCTAAAAATAGAATTCACATATATCTGATAAGGGCGGGCTATATATAGATGATACAATTGTTGGACTCTCGATATGTCAATTACTTGCTTGTCCATTTGCCATATAGAACTTGTTGTTTGGATGGCAATCTAGCTAAACCTTGTTAAATCTACGAAAGGTAGTGTAGCATTTGAGAACATACACAATTGTTGCTCTACCACTCGTTATGAAATTATGCCGCTACAACGAATATGCCAACAAAATGGTATCTAGATAAGCCAATAGCTTCCTTGTCCATTTGCCATATGGGCATCTGCCTTGGATGGCAATTTGTTAAATCTTCTTAAATTACTAACCATACACGCTTAAGTTATTCATGTTTACTAGCATTCAAACACCCGTGTTAATGAATAATTCACCGTATTCACCACACAGCAATGTTGCAGTAACACATACTGTATCAATATAACGAAACTTTCCAAGATAACTGTGAATATTAACATATATTCGAATAAACATCTAAGAGTAAGCATATTAATTGTTTTCTTTAGCTCAAATGATTAGGATATAATAATTGTTAATACCGTATTGTGCGGGATGGCCGGGGTTCGATTCCACGTGATGACTTTTCAGAGCCTCTGTATTTTGGTTGAGGCACACATAAACCTTAGATCACTTACATTTGGTATCAATGCCAGTGAAAGTAAACAACACAATACAAACACACGTGCACACATACGTTTTGTGTGGAGTTACAACGACCAACAACAACATATATGAGTGAAACGTGAATATCTTCAATTGAGAATGTCGCATTGTTGACTGCATTACGCTGCGCAGATGCACATATTATGCTAGATTGATAGATTGTCAGAGGCAGGTGGCTACAAAGCAACAACGAATAATTAAAGTATACACCTACTGTGATTAAATAAAAACGCAGTTTGCAGTTGGACTGAGATTGATAGAGGGAGGTAGACACACGTATTTTATTTCACAAACTAAATCATATGTACAGTAATAATATGGATGATTACAAATAAGAAAATTAGTTATTAATTTACACCGTAGCAAAAGACAAATACATTGGTCAGGGAGACCGTCACTAAGACCACAGTATGGTCTCTAGCGCGAGGCCACCTTTGCAATAATAAAGTATTTATATATTTATATTACTATATACCCGTTAATCACAAACAGACACGTGCAAATATAAGTGTATATATATATATATATATATATATATATATATATATATATATATATATATATATATATATATAACATGCATAATATTATATACATACATATACACACCTATTTACATACTCAAAGCATATCCATATATAATAAACACATAGGCATACATTTACATACGCATAACTACATATACTAGTGTCATTGCTTAGACACGTATGCTAATTGTCAAGACTGTGGCTATGTAGTTATTATAACTGTTTTTTTAAGTCATATAATGTCACACCCGACTGCTGATGCACGAAAAGGTATTGTGTCTTCTAACTAGCTCATCCTTTCTCGCAACAAAGACTGTTTTTCTCAGTTCTCTGGTGACACATCTTGAAAGTTCCACGCAAGGCGCAAATTACCATGTGGTTTTAATCAAAGCTTTGCTAACAATAATAACATGTTTACTCCGTCGACGTTGGCTCGTTGCGTCAGCGGGTTTGGTACGTCAGCATGGTTGCTCACCAAAAAATAGGAATATACTTGTTGCGTTAATAGTGTTACAACTACTATTGTGTAACATATAATGTCTGTGGTACCTTCACTGTCAACCACTACATATGGCAAAAGACTGGCGTATTTGGGGGACATTGGACCTTTGCCTTAAATATTGTATTTGTTTATGTAACATGTAGCATGGTAGCATGGTAAGTTAATGGGTGACGAAGTTTGCCCTCCCCTTTAGCCTGCCATTTGCGAGATCCTATATACGTCACTGGGTCAGGGAAATGCAGCGAGTTATCGTTTAGCCGAAATGAGTGCGTTGAACTGACAATGGTGAAGCTGAACGATCGCAAAGGTGGACTCTATTAATATAAATAACCGAAACATGTTGAATGTGATATTTACATTGAATGAGCTTAGTAAGGTTAGAGCGCCGGACTAACGATGGAGAAAACTAGGATTCACATAATTGTAGCATGATTCATCACAAGCATTGCATATACAATTAACTAAAATGAGCCAACGTCAAATATGTGCCCGTTTAAAAAGGTCTGTGTGTGTGTTTGTGTGTGTTTGTGTGAGTGTGTGAGTGTGTGTGAGTGTGTGTGTGTGTGTGTGTGTGTGTGTGTGTGTGTGTGTGTGTGTGTGTGTGTGTGTGTGTGTGTGTGTGTGTGTGTGTGAGTATGTGTGTGTGTGAGTGTGTATTTTTTGAGAGTGTGTGTGTGTTTGTGTGTGTGTGTGTATGTGTGTGTGTGTGAGTATGTGTGTGTGAGTGTGTATTTTTTGAAAGTGTTTCTGTGTTTGTGTGTGTGTGTTTGTATGTGTGAGTGTGTGTGTGAGTGTGTGCGTATGTATGTATGTGTGTGTTTGTGTGTGTGTGTGTGTGTGTGTGTGTGTGTGTGTGTGTGTGTGTGTGTGTGTGTGTGTGTGAGTGTGTTAGTTGAATAAACATTAATGTATGGGACTACCTCCATAGTCATTACCACACGTCTCGTTTTTATGCAATACGTACGATATGCGACATATAAAAGCGTACACGCCACATTATGTACAATGATACACTATAACATTTGCCAACAAGAACAATAATGTCACTGCACCTCCTTGGATAATAAACCATTCACACATAATCACTAAATATCACTTGTTTTCAAATAGCCTTGATCTGTGTCAGCGGCATATGTTGTATATTTTAGAATATGTATATAGCTGTGGCTCCTGTAAGAGCAGCTAATTCTTAGCCTTAACCTGAGTTTCCTGGCCCCTTATTTGATAGTTATGTTATATACTTAACGTTTAAATTTACATACTCACTTATTGCATGACATATATTTGGGCCAAGTAATAACGTTATTTAACACAATTGCAATCAAAGACAAAACATCCAGATGACAAATGGACAAGGAAAGCTTATCGAGCGTTCAACAATTTTG
>OY759264.1:22438074-22448074 GCA_963662155.1 Lamellibrachia columna
GTCGTTTGACTGCAAAAGAAGTTTGTCAACGTGTTTGCGATGACAGCGATATGGTAGAAAGTGCTTCAGACATCGAAGTTCAGATAATGATATGCGACTATGTACGATGCTTCGGCATGACGATCATTGTTGTTGTCAGGGAAGCTGGTCGGTCACGCCTATTTTGTAAACACGCTACGAGACGAGGTCCGTACTCTGTATCCCTTATTCGTGCAAGTCAATGCGCTATTCGTATTTCGATTAGGACATAGCAGGACGATCTTGTAGTTGTATTATTGCGGGATGTGTAAGTGTTGTAACTTGCGGGACTGTCCTGTTGTTCACTTGTTGTTGTTTTAACCGAGGTTCAAAACTTGACAGCTGTGCCTTTGCCCAGGCACTCCCAGTCACACAGAAATGACTTTGTGAGTGGGCTGTCAACATTTGTAAATGGCTTTATAACTTCTGTTTACACCCAACCTTGTCTGACACTGTTAGATGTAATTGAGATCATTTTATATATCTTATAATATTAGTAATAAATATGTATTGCTACTGATCACTATGTCTATGTTATTATATATGCTATGGTGGTGTAATGCGCATGCAAACATTTATTATGACTAATGCCTTTGCCTAAGCCAAATATTTACACCTTTACGTATTGCTCCATGGTACTACAAATATGTTAGTATGAACACAGGTCTAAGGTTGGACACATTTTTAGCATGTAGCATCAACATGGGCCTATACCATGTTGGTAATGTTATGTAGTTTTATGTGTTACTAAAAAAATGTCAACATGTTTACAGCAATGGAGTGACTCGGAATCCGAGGACGCTGTTTCCTATGACACAGAGACTGAGGACACTGCTGGACGTGGTATTGCCCGAGGCGTTGGACGTGCCCCTGGCTACCATCGTCATGCTGAAAGACTTGGCCGCACCAACACAACTACTTTGGTGTTGGAGCCTGGCTGGCAGAGAACGTCTGACGTCTGATGTCACCTGTGGTGCGGCCATTCTCCCAAGAGAGAGGACCGACAAACCCACTGCCACACTCTGCCAGCCCTCTGGAATTTTTCAACCAGATGTTTGGGGTGAACTTTTTTGGGAACTTGGTTGCTGCGACGAATGCAAATGCAGCTGCGAAACGTCCACCCATTCTGAATGTGTATGCGATCCCCACCGGCATCCAACGTCAGCTGCCGAGGTGCAGGCATTTGTTGGAATCAACATTGCTATGGGGATGGCCGACCTGCCGGAGTAATTTTATAAGGATTACTGGTCAGAGGAACCCTTACTCCATAATCCATACATGGGGGCGAAGGTGTAGTGCCAGTGCGACTCACACACCGGCTACTGCCTCGCCTTTTCCGTCTACACAGGGACATCCACTGATGACGCAGCCAACCTGGACCTGGGCTACCGCGTAGTGGTGCGGCTGATGCGCCACCACTTGCTCAGCTACCACCATGTCTACGCGGGCAACTTCTTCACGTCTGTTCACTTGGCCGTCGACCTGCTGCATGCGGACACCTACCTGTGTGGGACGACGAGTGCGACGAGACGGGAGTTTCCGAAGACGCTGACAGGTGTGCGCCTCCAGCAGGGCGAGTCCGTCAAGTGGACAAGTGATGACGGCGTCATGCTGTGCAAGTGGCGTGATAAACGTGACGTCCATATGATCGCGACAGGGAACTCCGGGCACGACATTGTGCGGCCAACACGACGCAACCGACAAGTCGTCAATTTGTCGGTGCCGGTCTGTGTTGTCGACTATAACAGTCATATGGGAGGCGTGGATCGGCTCGACCAGATGCGAGCCGACTACGGTGTTGGGCGTGCTGCCCGGCGTTGGTGGAAGTATATCTTCTGGGAACTCCTTATACCTGCCTCTACACGACAGTTCGGACTGAAGAGCTTCAAGCTCCCCCTCATCCACAACATGTGCGACGAGCACGTGTACCGGGCACAGCGTGTGCAACCAGTCGTCGACAACCTCATGGTCGACCATGTTGTGGCGGACAATGTCACCCACTGGTGAAGTTTGCCGGACGCAAACGTGCATGCTATGTATGCTCCCGCGACAAGGTCAAGACGTCAGCAGGCCGCTATGTGGAGTCTACCTTTGGCTGCTCAAACTACCGTGTATATCTATGCAAGGCTGGAATGTGCTTCAGGAACTACCATGTATGATGTGGCCATGATATAGTGTTGCGTGTAGAGTTTAGTTGTGCAAGGCCGGAGTTAGGTTAGAAACATTAACGAGCAGCCAGTGGATGTTTGAACAATAGTGCAGACTTTACTTGTGCAAGGCTGGAGTATGGCTATACATATTCACACGAGAAGCCAGTGGGTATTTGAATTGTAGTGTAGAGTTTAGTTGTGCAAGACCAGAGTAAGATTAGACACATTCACGAGTGGCCACTGGTTGTCTCAAACTGTAGTGTTGTAGTGTCGACTTTAGTGATTTTCAAAGTTGCAACAGAAAATAAATATTCAGACATTTTATATAATTGTTTATTTATTACTACTTAGCTAGAGCAGCACTGACATGGAATATGCTAACTTATCCCCCATTTGCTATTGTTGATGCATGTAGGAAATTGTGCCTTGCTATACACACTCATATCTGTGCGGAAGTGTCAAAACCGTGTTACTGTTTTTTAAGTTTCTCTAATTCAAGCCGTCAAAATTTTACATTAGAGGTATCATTGTGTAGGTATTTATCTGATTTTGATAACAAAACAAAGTTGCTGCAATACGATATTGATAATAAAAAGGACACACATCAGTCAATGATTATGTTCGGTGCCGAAATTATGGTCCGGTGGTGTTGTTTTCTACCACATCTTGTTTGGGCAAAATATTTCTGATACAATGACATATGTTGTACCAATATATAGGTTATTCAATTGCATTTACTATAATATAAATTACAGCACTGCAACATGTGCAACTTGGTGTGCATTGAAGGAGGCTCCATATAGTGATATGCCCCGTATTTAATTTCTGCTTTGCAGATTTGTCAAGTATACTTCCATTGTACTCCAGTATGTGCAACATATATTTTAAAAAACATATCTACACCTAATGTGATGAGCATTATATGTCCTGTAAAATAATTACAACTGGCAATAATCCAAATTCAATAATAAAAGAGCTACGCCCCAGAAACGGACACCCCACTTGTTTTTACAATCTGACCTAATCTCTGAGGAACCAGGGGCTTTACACAGAAACACGCTGAGGTATCCAACTCTCCATCCTCCTATTCGATCTTTCCTAAACATAGCGCATCATGTTAGTCCTAATCCAGCATCTGCTGTACCTTTGATGCCCATGATTCAGTTATATTTGAGGGTCAATATATGATACTATAATGCTTAATTCGGTGTTTTTATTTACTATGATCCTTGAATTTAAATACACACACTTTTAAAACCAGCTTTACAAATGTTTTCCGGACGTTATGTTACTGGTTTGTGTGTAATGGTGACCTCTTTTCCTGTGTGAGGCACCTCTAAGTACCTCTTGCGCTTCTAGTTGAAACAACATTTGTCACCAAAAATATTGTTTATGCTACCCATGCTATTGTCTACTCATCCCAGGATTTTGCAAACACTGCTGCAACATATATCCTTATTTAAAACCTATCCACCAAATCCAACTTCCTCTTCCTACATAGTTGCTGAAATAGCGTTTTCGTTTCCATCCTCCGGCAATTTCGACCCGTGCTTCCCATCCCTCTTAACATTCCTGACAAAGTTATCTGCTCACTCCGAGCTTTCTTTTGTTTTCTAACTTTATTTTGTCTGTCTTTCTTAACAATGAGAGTTGTGTCCCCTCTCTGCGTTATTCGTGCCTACGTATACTAGAAGATACCTCCCTTGTCTGGAGACATGATTTTCTCTACCCTTTCTGTGGTACCATCTATTTTTTGCCCCTGGAAAGGAAACTACAAAGCGCCCCCTTACTTAGAGCTTTGGCAGTTTTCCTAACTATCGAAACACACACACACACACACACACACACATATATATATATATATATATATATATATATATATATATATATATATATATGTGTGTGTGTGTGTGTGTGTGTGTGTGTGTGTGCGTGCGTGCGTACGTGTGTGTGTGTGTGTGTGTGTGTGTGTGTGTGTGTGTGTGTGTGTGTGTGTGTGTGTGTGTGTGTGTGTGTGTGTGTGTGTGTGTGTGTGTTCAATGTTAACTAATTGTATATATCTCTATGGATCTAGATATTTATTCCTCATGTTATTACTTGTAATAATTAGTCTGATTTTTAATTTAATTGTTTTCTTTTTTACCGCAGTTTTATATGTATTTGCTTGTATGTGTATATGTATTTATTTATTTAATGCTTTTTTAAGAACAGCGCACTGAGCTTTTTAAAGAAATTGCAAAAAATTAAAATAAAGTTATTATTATCAGCATATCACCTTTTCCTCCTGCCTACTAGTTATCGTTCACCCCTGTTGCCTTCTCTCCCGTTTTTCTCCCCCGTCTCATTTCACATTGTCAAATTACTTTCTCCCAGCCTCCTTCTAGGCTCTCCCTAGCATACACACACACACACACACACACACACACACACACACACACACATATACACACACACACACATATATATAATAGCATACACACACGTATATGCACACACACACCCATGCATGTATTGATGTATGTATGTATGTATGTATGTATGTATGTATGTATGTATGTATGTATGTATGTATGTATGTATGTATGTATGTATGTATGTATGCATGCAAGTATGTTTGCATGTTCAGTGGTGCGCATCACACCGCTTGTTGCCGCTGTATTTAATGTAAGAATGAAACAGATAAGCATATTGCAGTATGTATGTATGTCTCCATGTCTCCCTAAAGCACAGTCTAAAAAGTTAAGTAACAGTGACGGCTTTTGTCGGACTCATTTATGAATTTATATTCCACATTTCAATATACATTGAAGCATGTTATATAATATAGATGTCTAAATAATAATATGAGTGCGAAATATCACGTCCATTAGATGGATATCACGCCCATATCTAAAGACGACTATTGAGGAATTCCGCGATATCTCGCAACATCATCTTCGAAGTGGCTGTTGACGATGCGGGGAATATATGATGTGGGGCGTTGTACATCGCTGTGGTTACCCTCACCCCAGCCGACGTCAAACGACATCCGTATATTACCCCATCGCTCCTTAATACATCTTGTTTCACGTTCAAGATGAATGCTTCCGGAAGCCTGCTCAGGTCTCGTGCCATGAGGGGAGCGAAGTACTGATCAGTGAAGACCGATTTGACTTTGTTCCAGAGGGCTGCGTTACCTCGACGGCACGCCATGGACCTCCGCCTCTGGGCCGCCTTGTGACGGGTATTAGGGAGCGCCGACCAAGGCACGAGTCGGCCGTAGCGGGCCTTCGCGGCTGCCGTCGTGTGGCAGTTGCGGGAGAAGTCGATGAGAGGAAGACCCGTTGTATTCCCGAAGGCGTACCACAGCCTGCAAGCAAAGGGAGACTAACGTTGTTGTCACAGTGCTGGAAGAAATACTGCAGTATATTCATTAATTAAATGGAAAACGTCATCCACCAAACAAGTACATTAGTAAAAGTAAAACTATCCCCCAATATGCAGAGTTACAAATAAATTATGTGTATATTGATTACTTGTTTAATTGAGTTGCCTAAGCTTCGAACGGCAATGTTCTACTTTTGTGTCACAACCACACGTGCATAGAAATATACAAAACAAAGAGTTTTGGTGAAACAGCGAAGTCGAAGGACAATTTAAAAGTCTCTCCTCAATTCGATTATTTTCTTTTGTCTCATTTCAAACAAATATTTTGTAAAAACTGAAACCTATCTAGTATCCACTGCAATACGCTATCTCGTTTGGTCAACTTTTGTATGTAGTGTTTTTGTGAAATCATCAGACAAACTATTAAATCACTTAATGTTTCATCAAACATTGACTGAATTAAAAACGGAAACGCTGAAAATTCATGATTTTCACATATTCAAATTTCGAAACTTTTTCATGTGATTGGCGAAAGGATAGAACACACGATTATGATTGACCTTGAGTTCTTGCCATTTTGGATATCCATTATTTTGAGCCGTACTAGATATAATGACTAAAGTAATTTATTTCGGAATAAATACACATTTTTGCATTAAATCGACTGCGAATGTTACTTAAACTATTCACATAATACATATATGGTATCAACGATCCGGATTGGCAACATGCTAAATCAGTGTAAGATTAGGTTTTCAGATGGGAACTCTACGGAAGAGGAAAACAATGCCGGCGGAATGCTGCAGTGGAAACCAAAGCAGCACAGCAACTAGTCTGCTTCACGGCTTTTCGGAAGAGCTGCAATTTTACTATAATCCAGTAAGCTCGTGTTTGTGCTATTTCCCGCTTTGCATATTGGGCGCAGGATTTTATCTACTACCCCACGGTCGTATCGTCACAGTTTTCGTTTTTCGAAATTCACCCCGCTATTACCCTATCTACAAACAATCAAATTATCCTTTGTAGTTATTATATATGTTTTTTTTTTCGAATTTCACCCCGCTATTACCCTTTCTACAAACAATCGAATTATCCTTTGTAGTTATTATATATGATTTTTTTTCGAAATTCACCCCGCTATTACCCTTTCTACAAACAATCGAATTATCCTTTGTAGTTATTATATATGATTTTTTTCGAAATTCACCCCGCTATTACCCTTTCTACAAACAATCGAATTATCCTTTGTAGTTATTATATATGATTTTTTTCGAAATTCACCCCGCTATTACCCTTTCTACAAACAATCGAATTATCCTTTATAGTTATTATATATGATTTTTTTTCGAAATTCACCCCGCTATTACCCTATCTACAAACAATCGAATTATCCTTTGTAGTTATTATATATGATTTGTTTCGAAATTCAACCCGCTATTACCCTTTCTACAAACAATCGAATTATCCTTTGTAGTTATTATTTATAATTTTTTCGAAAATCACCCCGCTATTACCCTTTCTACAAACAATCGAATTGCCCTTTGTAGTTATTATATACGCTAGTTATTATATACGTCCACAACGCTATGCAAACATTTACGTATAGTTTTTCGCAACATCACGCGTCTTTTCAACGATTTTCCCAACGTGATGATGATTGCCAGTATTACGTCGCAATTATGGGAGTTATTCCTAGAAACCATAAATATATTAACTGGCAGGACCACTTGCCAAGACGTATTTACATGATAATGTTGTGTATCGTGAAATGTTGGAAATATTTTTATCATTAAAGTCACCAACTTATCCAGTCCGGTGGGGGGAGTTGTTAGTATGCATAACAACGGATGACATAATCACTCCTACAACGTTTAAATGTACTGACCAGAAGTCACGCATGAACGCCTGAGTCAAGCCGCTGTCGCACACATACTCCTGGTACGACGGAGTCATGAAGTCGATGGTCTGTAGCGGCGGGTAGATCAGCACCTGCAGCTTGAGTCGAGGACGCCAGTTCACAACTCGCAGCTTCAACGTGATCGCAGCGGCGAGGTTGGCCCCGGAACTGTCTCCTGGATATCGACGGCAGACAAGTTTGAAATCCATACTGTTTACACGACATTCCGTATGAATAATAAAATAACACTTATATTTATGCAATTGCTCATTGGTCAACTGTCGTGTAGCGTTCATACCCCGATCGAGTGTCGGAACCTGGGGTCAGATCACTGTTTTATTTCCGGGTTCGTGACTTACGAATATAGTGCCAGGGACGTTGAGACGGTACCCCTTTGGATAATTGTTTGCTTTTTGTAAAACAATTTTTTACATGGATATGACCATATTTGATGACTTCGACACATATGATGTGCCAAAGATAACATGTATAGTGGCTGGGTCTCAATAAATGTGAATTCGAGTGATTGTATGATCCCTAACGCATGAAAATATGATACATATGTTTATCTGTGATATTTGATGGAGAGCATATCGCATGTTGATTTTCTGTAGATAAGAATATCAACGACATCATAGGGTAGTGTAACGTAGCGTAGCGTAACGTACAGTAGTGTAGTGTAGTATACTATAGTGTAGTGTAGATTATATATCAGAAAGTACTAGTTCTCGCAGAGGACAGTACACGAATTAAACAAATGATATACTGATTGTGTAAACGGTAGCAGTGTTAAGATATTTAAAAACATAATTGACAAATATCTCAGAAAGGCGGGTTACACATAAACGAAGACTTGGTGGACTCTCGGCATGAAAATGGCTTCCTCGTCCACGTGCCATTTGGGTGGTTTGCCTTGGTTGACCGTCTTGTTAGATCTTGTTAAAATAGACATATTTAAAGCCCATTACACATAGAGTTAAATCGCAATAAATTCGTACATGTCCTTGTACACTTTGTTTACTGGTTAATCGGCAAGACGCATTCGTATTCCATTCAAATGTGTGAATTATATTATAACTATGGGTTGTACTTAAGTTTTGTTTATGTTCGATAGCATTTCACACGAATTGCCTCCTCCTTGTAGAAGATTAGTACCAGGGGGGTCGCTTAAAATATGATTCTGCATATATTCGGGGATGTTAAGCATGATCTAGCCCAAAGTACCCAAAGTATACTATTTTTGTTAATGATACATTGCAGCTGTGTCGTTTTTTCTTTTACATTTAAACCATTCATAAAAAAACACATAATTGTTTGTAAATATGATGATTATTCCACAGAATATACATATTTAAATGCTAATTCATTGGAAGATGTACAACTTCCACTGCAAAACACAGTTCCTGTTTTGATAACATCTATATATATTCCAGAATTATATTATTTAAAAATTACACTTTTCGTTATAAGATTTTCAAGGTTATATAGTATTCAGATATACAGTTTATTCAACGGATGTTTAACGGATGTTATAAATTATACATTTTCAGCTATACAGTTCATTTAACGGGTGTTTAATGGAAGTTATAAATTATATAGTTTTCAGTAGTATATAGTTTACAGTTTATTTAACGGACGATAAACTGTTTACCCACAATATTGTGTCAGTCCGCGGGCAGCATGAAATAGTTTGTCGGGCCGCAGGTGGCCCGCGGACCGCAGGTTGCCGATTCAGTAAGTCGTAATTTCGACATAACTAAATCGAAATTTACTTTATTCTCTTCGTGGCAGCAGTACTCTTCCGTACATCAGTTTTGTTTTGAAAAATAAATGATCCGGTGGCTAGAAAAAGCAAAGGCGGTTCGACGTTGTCAACTTAAATCGCCTCAACTTGTCATGGCTGCAATATGCACATGCAAATCATGACACATGTTCGCGACTAATAATAACAGACAATATTTTAAATGCAGGAAAACGGTTTGTTCTTCTGACAAAAGTGTACTTATACTTGAACATACAAAATAAAAAAATATATCAAAATCCTGTATGGTATATGTTTCATATGTCTAAATGTATAGTTTGCCGAGATATTACAAAATAGCAATTTTAATAGAAAACAATCGCTGTCTCATTGGTGGTGAAATTTACTCACTGTATGGAAAGGGATGACTGCTGAACCGCGGTAGGGATTTAACATATACAAATCAAATCATAGCCGCATGTCTACGCCACAATGTGAATTATCGTGTTGAGGACCGTCACATACTGACAGTGGAAGAAGATTACCTCCGATGGCAACCCGAGTTGCATCCACCCCAAACTTGCGTGCATTTCTCATGAAATACTTCGTAGCTTTAAGGCAGTCATTGAGCCCGGCTGGGTAAATATGATCCGGGGCTTTGCGGTAGCTAAAAAAATATGACATATATATATATATATATATATATATATATATATATATATACATATATATATATATATATATATATATATATATATATATATATATATATATATATATATATATATATATATATATATATATATATATATATAAGGGGAATATATA